>OOFB01005735.1:0-11840 GCA_900323305.1 Trachyrincus murrayi
TCCCCCCTCCCCCCCCCTCTCCCCGCCTCACTGTGTCCATTCTTAGCGGTGCTGAAAGCAGATTTGCTCTTTAAACTAATGGGCCGTTATGTGAAACAGACCTGATTACTGCCTGACATCGCAAATTAAAGCAGCGCACAGCCGGCCTCATGTTCACTTGTTTATACTGCATCATCTCAGACCATATTATTATTCATCTTTCATTATTGCTTGTATTTATTTGTGCACTTAGGTATTTATTTATTTCTGAAGAAAGAGAGAGAAAAATAGATCAAAATTATGATACGATAAATAAATATATAACACATATATATTATCATTTAAAATGTTTTTCACATATGAACACAACACAATGGTGAGTTTTATCCCTTCGACAACAATAGTGTTTTAGGCTGTCACCAATCCAGAAAAACAGGCAGATAAATTGATTTGTTAAAATTTATTAAATTAATACACAAAGCAGCATATATCTCAGTTTTCGATGTTGTATGAAAATAATTTGTCACACCCATCTAATGGGTGTGTTGTTAAAAAATGTGTTGTTAAAAAATGTAATTTACAAATCACTTAAAACTTTATGAAATAACCCCCCTTTGGAAATATAGTTACTGACAAGAGAAGAAATTTAAATTTAAATCTAATACATGCATTTTAACAGAGACCTGTGTACATTTTAAAATTATATATAATACAGGTAATAAAATAAAAAGGAACAAGAATATATATATATATATTAGGAGGCAGGAGAAAGCAGCCAATAATTCTCAGATTCTCACATTCTTTCTCGACTGCTTTAATTAAAAGCAGTAAATCATTTAGGATACTCAGTCTCAGTCTGCTTCCACACTTACAGAGAATAGTGAAAGGTAAAAAAGCTGTAGGAAAATATATTTCATAATGTATATTATATTTAGCTCGTATATTACACAAACATAAATAATATTCAATAAATAATATCCCAAAAAATGATATACAATAAAGATCACAATAGTAGTTAAACAGTTGCAGATTACATTTTAAATCAGACATTTAAGTTGTATTCTATCATAGGCCATAATAGAAAAATAACAAATATATAATAAAGTTGTATTCCTTAAAAACTCTACACTACACATTAAGGCCCGGCTTCACGGCGATGCACGAATATACGCGTGCATCGTAAAAACACAGAATATAATGTCTGCGATCAGAGGTCACGTTAGGGTCGATTCACCCAGTGGGTGCTGTGGGTGCTGCTCTGGGTTTTTCTCCGTCGAACAGAAACCCAAACGTGGGCCAGCGGTGCCGTCCCCCGTGAGTCAGCCCGCTCATCCGGCCATCTATTTGAACTGAAGGCGATCCGTCGTGACCCCTATGACCTCGACCCCTGTAACAACAACAGTTGTAATTCGTGCCGATGTTGGAATGTTTATTTATTTATTTATTTTTTGTTGTTGTTTTTTTCCGGTTGAGTTATGTTGTTGATCGGAGGTGATTTGACATTTCGGGCGGGGCAGCGTGCCACTCGGTCTGGATCCACAGGAAGCCGAGCGGCTCTATCGGTCAGCCGTGCTTTCCCTGGTAATGTTAGTCAAACTGAACGGAATCACAGAACCGTTCGTATTACTCAACAGGTTTGAGTAATACAGTTAGCCTTCTTTACGTCTTAGATCAAATCGAATCAAATCCAAAAATCTGGATATATTTTTCAAAAGGATGTCATGATTTCATCAGTCTAGGATTTCTGAAGTTCATACTTTTTAGATTTGGTATTCTTCAAATGAAATATGAGAAAAAATTAGAAAAAGAAAAAAAACGATACAATCTGCCATCCTAGGACTGATAGATTCATCAAAAATCAATGACTATATTCCCCGGGAAATCAATGACTATATTCCCCGGGAAGCAGGCTCTCGCGTGTGTGTGTGTGTGTTAGACACGGTGTGTCGGTGGGCTCTGGCAGGGTTAAATGAAAGCCCTCCCTCCCTCCCTCCCTCCCTCCCTCCCACCACGGGAGGAATAGCAGCACATTAAGGAGCTTGGGTTGCGGGTCACATGCTGTCGCGCTACATCCATCAGCTCTCTGCTCTCGCCTCCGTCAGCTCTCAGCTCCCCCCTCCACCCTGTTGGCAGGGAGAGAGAGAGAGAGCTGATTAACCCGACGTAGGGGCGGGAGCTAGGACCCGGGGGGGGGGGGGGGGAGGTAGTGGAGAAGGAGGACGTGTCATCGGGGGGAGTCAGGTGACTCAGCATGCCAAGAGAGAGATCTCCCTTAAGACTGAAGGAATAATATACAGTAACAGGATTGCGGTTGCGTGGGATACACGATGACAGTGGGTTTAAAGTTGGACAGGAGAAGTTTATTAGTGAGAATCGGAGCGAGCCATGATAGCTGATGTGGGTCAGAGGAGTTTTCCTGAATCACAAGCGTGTGATTCATCAACGCTTTACTAAGCTTTACGGACCTTATCATGACTGTTGAAATGGTCAAACCTTATATAATATATATATATATATATAACCTACTGCATATACCTAGCTATTAACAAATACATAATCTTGACTTAAAAAGTTTATAACTTATGTATATATATATATATATATATATATTAACAAAGCATACAATAAAGTGTACATTATAATTTAGATGGAAAATCACTTAAATTATAAGAAATGTTGACAACAACTCTCCTGCCCGGGGCTACGTCGATAGAGCATTAACTTAGTCCTACAACTGTGTTATTTCTGTGTTTCATTCAAAACTCTTCTTTCTGCTGACCAAGTAGTATACCTCAATGGGTATTGTAGCATGGGTCATATTTTTCTGTTTTAAAAGCATTAAAAAAAAAAACAACATTATACTTCTGCCCTGAGAAATGTAAATCAAAGCAACTGAGACTTGCTGTGGAGGTGCATGACCAAAGTCACATGACATAGTTCCTGTGACATCACGTTTGGGGGTGTGGTCAGCATCAAACAGGAAGTTAACCCTGAAAAGCAAGAGGTAAGAGAAATGACATGCTTCAGCTTGATTTTAATATAAGGCTATAACATTTTAATCACTAATATATTGTAGATATAAATTATATACAAACATGTATGATGTAATAGTGTACCAAACATTTACATATATTGTTTTTATATTATGTTGAAATTTTTAAATTAGGACATTTTCTTGGTGTCCCAAATGACCAAACCAATTTGGGACAGCATGTTTCAGGTAAATTGGGACAATGTTGAAAGGCTATTCCAATGAAGTACAGCACTGGTGTATTCAAATAACCTGACAAAAAGAGGGACCTCATATCTATGTCAGCACAGAACCACAGAGATGTAGCCTACAGCCAACCTTTAAGTAGATAGTTAGAGGAAGACTTTTTAATGATTTATGAACAGACTTTAAATAGCTAATTGATGCTAATCCCCCAGATTGTGTGTAATAGTAGTGCATAATCTGGTGGATTAGTGATGAAGACTTGATTAGACCAAATTCCTTGTTACGCCACTACTTGCACACTAAACATACCAAATAACATTTGGGTTAAGGTTTATTGTTCGCCATTGTCAGAGAAAATGATGAGGATAGGTTAATGTTGGTGCCGGCTGATGCAGGTGTAGCCTGGAACTCTTCATCACTTTGTTTAATCCATGGTTTAACCCCTATCCATTATGACTGCATGGCCTACATAATATCAAGTAACCGTAGACATATTTAAGGTTAAGAAAAACAATGAATCAATATTCTTTGTAATATGTCATGAGGGTTGAAAGCAAGGGCCTACACTAATGAAACCGTGTGTCCCAAATGACCAAACATGCAGTCCCAGATCACTAAACATGTCACTGAAAAATAGTTCTGTGTCAGCTACAACAAACTGGTGAGCCACGCTTCATAACAAGCTCACACACACTTCAGGAATTCAGACATGTTTCATATGTTAGGTTACTCTTTTTAATTGATGACAAGAATGCGATCACAACATTACAAAAACTGTCCCAATATAGCTGAATTCACTATATATATATATATATAAATATATTATTATTATGATTTGTATTTATTTATCTTTAGCAACAGTGGATCACATGCCATATATGTAACCGCAAATATGCAACATAATCTGGAAAACAGTTCAGTCTCTCCGTTGCATCAGGGCCTCAATTTATGTTCGTCATAATTTTAAGTATAAATGGATAAAAATGAATGTTATATGAAACCCCCAAAAATGCATCATAGCATGAAAAACAGTCTCTCCATTTTACAAGGGCCTCGATTTACTGCAGTGTCTCTGCCGAGATTTCAGTGTGCATAAAATGGATGAAGGGTTTAGTTTCTTAATCCAGAGCACATTTTTGTGGTGTGTAAAGCCATCTCATATGAGCAGCCATTGTCCTTTGGCACACTGTTATTTCAAATACACACCAGCCGTACTTTTAAAATAACAGTTAGGGGGAAAAAAGCATCTCCCATGACTCACATTAATTAAGGGGTTTATTAAAGTCAGCTGTGGCACTGCAGTAGAGCAGACTGGATGTTGTTGTTGCGTAAGAAAATAAGGTTGCACAGTATACTAACACAGAGGAAAATCAACAACGTTTTGCACACCAAATATTTTTTATATGTGTCGCTCGGTTTGGGCGTTAATAGTTGAACTCATATTTCACAAGCTCACAGGTTTACCTCCTGTTTTATGGGTCTGCTCAATAAAATAGAAAACAAAAACAGACGTGATTTGTGGCAAACGGATTTTGTCAAGTGCCGTTTACCGTGACAGAGATTGAAAGTACACATTGTGAAAGACCACAATTCTGCTAAAGCTATCACACGGTGGTTTATAAGTAGCTCGGTAAGCTAAAGTGACCATACGCCGTTTACGGTCAGGTCACAAACTTCCCCGTGCTTACGGGTCAACTGTTATCTTTTTACAGCCTTCTTTCCCTCCTACTCTTTATCAGCAACCCACCACCATGCTATTCTTATCAAGAGGTTGAGGCTTATTAGAGTTTTAAACTCTTTATAAACTAAACATTTTAAGATTTTTTTCAATAATTACTGGCCAGCGTTTCGGAAAATTGGAAAGCTAATATGATACTAATCGCTGGTAATGATGCGTATTTAGTAAAATGTGTAGTTACAAATATATGTTTATGTGTTTATAATTGTAGAATACATATTCATTTCATGAATATGTATTCTACAAGAACACAAATACATTGAAAAATGTAAAAATGTCGTCCACCAACACTGATCCCCGACCAACACTCAACACCAAGACACGTATAGTTTCCTGCATGTCTGGGGGGTTGACTGAGAGAAGTCTGTATATATCACAGCATTCACTCCTGAAACCCAGGGTTTGGAACGGACTCAGGCCATCGTATACAGAAACTTTCCAGCCACAAACATCACAGTTTCCAGGCAAGCTCGCAGAGTATGGACCCAGGGAAATGGTGTTGTTGAGAAAAGATCCATGTTTAGGGTTCACTTTAATAGCTGTGGATGAAATTCCCCCCAGTACTGAGAAATTGTGATATTTTAGGCACCGAATTGATCCAATTGGTCCAACATAAGGTCGATTTTTTTTTATTAGTGTTATTTTTAAACGTGTTTCATTTACAGTTCGTTTTTTCTCTTCCTATTCCGCATAATACACATAAACCTTTATGTGTATTATGTGGACATTACTACTGTGAAATACCTAATGCTATTATGATGGGGAGTCGCTGTGTAAACACAACTGTGTTATTAAACTCACGCACTGACCTTACAGTTATTGCTTTTTTTTCTTTTTTTATTCTTATATATAAACATGATTGCATCTGAAATGAAAAAAAAAGCACATTAATTCCTCTATGTGGAAATGTAATCTTTAAATTGGTGGTGGACACAGCTCTCTCTTTGTCAGAAAGCTACGGGTCGGTTTGAGGTTTTGGGTGAACGGTATTTGACAGTTGGCCTGACGTCAGGGCAATGCCAAATTTCCTGCAAAATATGCAGGAAACAGATTATGGAGGGGGAATAAAACCAAGTTTTTTAAAGCCACACATTGATTTGGCATGAGGAAATCACCATTATTCACATCTGTTTCCCAGAACTAAGCTACCAAGACACTGATGGGGAAAGTCATGTTGCATGGATATAGCACACCTCACTTTAGATTCCTCACCAACCATAATTTGCCCATTGTTCACTTACATTAATTCATATCCACAAATGTATAGAAAATTAAATAGTCCCCCTGATAAATAAAACGTTCATACTATTATGCGTCACGCTTTGGATGACATTACATTGCATTTTCAAGCATAACAACATCTCTGTTTTATAAAAAGAACCACCACCATCATCATTTTAATTCACATCATGAATAATCAATATGATCAATGTGGTGCTGTAGACGGGGCTGCTCTCTTTCATCACTGTGAGAGCTAATATGCGTGCTGAGACAGACTCGCACTGCTTTATGTAAGATATCAGAAAGAATAATAAAACCATAGAGTTCCATTCATGAAAAAACCTCACCAGGAAGACTAAACTGTGTGTCGACGGCCCGCCTGTCCAGAATACAAAATGAAGCCAATGAAGCGATTTCCAGCGTGACTGATGTGGCCCTCTTAGATTGCAGTTATAAATGTCAGATATGAATCTAGTGGCTCTTTAAAAAACGGCTCTTAGAGTGATCTCCGGCCTTGCGTGGCTTAAGATAGCAGCGATTCGGCGAGGTGATAACTGGGACACGGTCAGATAAATGAAAAGCCAAACGCGTTTGATTTCGCTGCTGGCTGAAGAAAAAAAATATATATCTGTGCTCTTTACATTGGGTTTTGACCCGGGAGGCGGCAGAGCTAATGCAGACGGGGTTCATTGGACGATAGCTCCCCCTGCACAAACACCAGGCCGGAGTTGATTGGACGAGAGTCGCCTGCACAAACACCAGGCCGGAGTTGATTGGACAAGGGTCCACTGCATGAAGTCTAGGAAGGATTATGAAGGATGGCCCTGACCCTGAAGTTGTCAGCAGAATAGAATATAGCTACCAGATTATTTAGGTCATGGTTAGACATTAGCCGCTCTTAATTACAGAGACAATAACAACAACAGTCACTACTCAATAGACAGGTGCAGGGAATAATAATTATGTTCATAAAATACATGAAATCAGGCTTATTGGGGACATCCTCGCTGTACATTTGAACAAAAAATGTTTGCCTCTGCTTTTCAAACGGGGACCGTATTCCCGTTGAGTGAATGCATGAAAAAATGAACAATTGAATGCATGAATGTGTGAATAAAGTATTAAATTAATGAATGGGTGCATGGATGAATGAATGAATACATAGAGGGATGGATGGATGGATGAATAAATGGATGCATTGATGAGCAGATGAATGAATGAATGGATGAATGCATCACTCCCTCTGAGTTGGGAGTTTGTTAGGGTAGTCCACAGCAGTGCTGTATCCAACCACCCCTGATAGATGTGATTACAGCCCTGGACAGTGTGAGAGCAGAAGCCTTCTCCAGGATGAATAGGATGTCCACATGGAGAGGACAGCGTTACAACAGGAGGGGTTGGGTGGAATGCCCTGCAGCTCATGCTGGTTGCCATGATGCGGTCATACCTTCTTTGTATGTTCATGTTCATCATACAGTAACTACACGCCATCTTGTTTATTCGTTGAGGCAGATGTCTGGAGAATGTATTTAGCTTGTTTGTTTTATCACAACCACAGAAAGAGTTGCATAGCAGTTCAGTCCCCTTTCCCTTCTGTGCACCCAAGGAGTACCTTCTGATCTTTTGATCCGTGTGCCTAGTTGCCATGGTTATACTGTAGATCCGTTGTTATGGTAAACTACACAGCTTTGCTTCATAGTTTTCTGCATGTATGCGTATATGAGCCGATCTTGTATTAAAATGATTATGTAAACACCTCAATATCGAATTGGAACGACACTAAGGGCAGCATCGCAAAGTGCTCCATAACTCACTGTTACCATGGCAATCAGAGGCTAATAAGCACAAAATGTTACCTCCGTTTGATGATGTTGCACAGCTTGTTTTAAATGAAGTAATCTCATCAAGTGAAGTACCCTGAACCTTAGGGAACGAGGGGTAGGGGATCGGGAGTAGGGAACACTGCGTAATATGAATATGGTGGATAGGAATCAAGCCTTGGTGTAGCTTCCACAGATAGCAAACTAGGGTACACCTACCTATTGTAACCAAGGGTGTATAAGAACGAATGTGTGGATGGTAAAGCTAGCGAACAAAGTGTATCACACTAAAACAGCTGCAGATAGCTACCATGGTCACTGGTGTAGTCCACCCCTGCCAGACATGTGAGTAGTTCTCTGCCTGCAGCACCGGCCGTGCCATGCCCATCCCTGGGTGCCCATCCCTGGTGACTTCCCTGCGTTCATTTTGTCCAAATTAGCTCAGATGGAAGATGTGGCACTTCCTCAGTCACTGAATGTTTTCTCCGTATTCTGTGTGCAGGCGGTGGTCGTGTTTCAGATCCCTGAGTAAAACGCGTTCTGGCGGGAGAAGTAACGTGGTTGTGCGTTGCTATAGTCTTTGTTGGGGATGTTATGAATCATGTAGTCAGTTGATTTGATGAATGGCATGGGTTCAATGTATGCCTACACACACACACACACACACACACACACACACACACACACACAGACATATTATGTTGGTTACAGAGATACACACACACACACACATTATGTTGGTAAGAGACACACACAAACACACACACATATTATGTTGGTTACAGAGACACACACACACACACATTATGTTGGTAACAGACACACACAAACACTAGCATCATCCATTTGAACACATGGACAATGGACCCTTAATGGTGTGGTGTGCATGGTGCAGCGGAGCCCTGATGGAACAAGGAGCTCATGTATTCGTGATAAGCAGGAACAGCTGTGGTGGAATGTGAGGAGATGAGCCTCCTGGGCTAACGAGCGTCTCACCTCTCCTGGCTCTCACCTGATAATCTCCCCCCCCCCCCCATCTCTCTCTCTGTCTCTCTCACTTTCTCTCATTTTCTTGCTCTTTCCCTCGCTCTCCCTCATTTTCATGCTATCGCTCATCCTCTCACGTCCATCATACCTCTCTTCCTTCCGTCTTGCCATCGGTCTCATTCCCTCCGTTTCTTTCTCACAACTCGTTCTTCCTCTCCACCTCTCTCTTTCTTCCTCTCCACCTCTCTCTTTCTTCCTCTCCACCTCTCTTTCTTCTCTCTCACATTCTCTCAGCCCTTACTTACAACATCCCTCGTTTTTCTGTCCGTCTCCATTAAGTCTTTCTTTGTTCCTCTCCATCTTCCTGTCTCTCTAATTCCCTCTTACTTTCCATCCAATCATAGCTCTCACACCTCCCTTCTTCTCCTCTCTTCTTTCCTCCCTTTCCTGCATCCTTAGTTTCAACATCCCTCTGTCGTTTCTTTCTCTCCATCATTTCTCTTTCTTTGTTTATCTCTTGTCTTCCCCTATCTCTCATTGCCTCTTTTTATGTCCATCCCAACACACACACACACACACACACACACGTCTCTCTTTTAATCTCTCTCATCCAACCCTTTCTCCTCTCGTCTCTTGGAGGTACGCCTTTAAGCACGCCATCTCTCACGTTTAAATGTGCCACGTGAAGTTAATGAAACCAGTATATGCATATGGTAGAAACCATACGTTCTTGTCGTGGTGTTGGAACATAACACATCCTTCACCGCCGGTGCCTCCACCGATGTGTTTTGCTGTTAAAGTGATGCAGTCACGTCGCAGATTCACAATGTAATACTTTTCTCCGGTTCAGCGTGTAAGAGATTACATGGCGGGGGGGCAGGGTGATCGTACTGTGACACGCAAATCATGGATGTGAACGCGTTGGAGCAGCAATGAATGTCACCAGAGAATCGACAGACTCTCATTAGTTACACGCTGAATGTGTGGGCGCAGTCGATAACATGTTTCTCTCTACGCGGAGTTGACATTGCGGTTAAAGTGTCAAAATTGGCATATGCCTAGCGGAGAGTCGTGTCATTTTCTGTGCATTTTGGGTAATTACTAATGGCTGATATTTTAAGACTATGTTGTCCAAAGCGACTTACAGTGAACTCAGATCCATGTCATTAAGGAGCAGGTTGAGGCTAGCCGGTGGAAATGGGGAATCGAACCCAGTAGCTTTCGGCTGGAAGTCGAACACTCCTGCCACTGCACTATTCTGATCCCTGCTCCCTTGCCTCCCACGCTGTCTGTGTGTCTTTATATCGCTGGCTTTTTAATAGCTAAATGTTAGGACTCTGACACCCGTCTCAGCATGTTCATTAGTTTATATAGGAAGGTTCCTGCCACTTTAGGGCCACATGCCAGCGCCTTCCCCCCATACGGACACACACTGCGGACCCTTTTTTACTGGACTTACGTTTTCAAAGACCTTCCAATTATAGACGAGAAGTTCCTGCTCTTGAAAACCATAGCTTTCAAGTTTGCAGGCTCTATTTTGGGTAGACGATTGCATACCGAACGTATCCATAGCTTTAAAAGGACTCCTCGCCCTGAGTAAACTTAGCCTCATTACATTTTATTGCTTCAACTGATGTTTTAATTGGGTTCCTGTGACCTCGCACAAAGAATTTCATACGTTTCATAAAGAAGTAAAGGATCCTGTTTCAAATTAAAAACAATAAAGGTCAACCCTATTTTCTCTGTTTCTGTTGATGATTTGTTTCAGTTATTATAATTATTGTTATTGCATCTAAATATTCCAACGCTAATTTCTTAATTAATTCCTTCTTGAAATAGAATCAGTAGCTTTCATGTAATTGGCATATTCTATTCCTAAGTGCACACACAAACCAAGCTTCCATAAAACCCGAAGAAATATTGGTACAATATGCCACTTAAAGCTCCATTATATTCCTACTTTATAAGGGTCCGCTGAGTTTGGGGTTTTATACACCTGTAAAACCCAGTGTCGGTCGGAAGATTCACACAGTTGCCGTTGTGTCGATTGAGGCCCTTATGTAGAACAAAGTCCTCATAAGGTACTAATGTGTGTGTGTGTGTGTGTGTGTGTGTGTGTGTGTGTGTGTGTGTGTGTGTGCGTGTGGCTGAAAGCATTCAGGTCAGTGTGTGATGTGTTTCTGCTCTGACGATTCCTATACGTTTACTGCAAAGCACTGGCGGTCACATTTTTGCAGCCTTCAAAAGGGATTGAGGGAACAACATAGCAATTACTGTAGATTTCCGGTACAATGCTTCCAATGATTCCTGCCTCTCCCTTCACTTCTGCTTTGTTGTTCTTGTCCTGTGTTTTTTATGGATTCATAATTTTATGTTCATGGTGCATGGACCTTTTTTACGTGAAGGCTTTAGGTTCAGCTGTGACATTTTGGCTTAGGCTTTCTGTCACTTGTTTTAAAATGTATGTATTCAATATCATTTTACTATACAATACTAGCAGTGGCATGGCATTTCTGGAGGGGCAGTTGTGACATCACTGTTACAGGTCTCAGTTTGAAAGAGTCTGTAGACAGGTGTCTGTGCCTGGGAAAACAGGAAGAATAAGGAGGCAGGCATGCAAAGCAGGCTAATTAACGGAGCTACATGAATACTCAAGCGCCAGAGCTCTGTCCAGGGTTAAGTGTCAAGTGACAAGTGTGTTTGCCCAGGTCTGGGAATTACACGTAACGTTTACTCTAACCCTAACCCTAACCCTCCATTGAATGAAAAACCATAAACCATCGCGAATGATACCTTTCCAACGACTTCCAACCTAACGATAGTTTAGCACGCTTATTCTTCTTCTTTGCCGTTATTATAGTGATTATATTGTTAATAA
>OOFB01005736.1:11110-38086 GCA_900323305.1 Trachyrincus murrayi
AGAACAGTAAGTATGATGTTCTCAAAGCAAAGGTGCACTTTTAAGTGGGTCAATAATGTACAGCTTTGTAGATTGTGATTGTATGATCCTGTTCTACACTTTGTAGATCATGGTTGTATGATCCTGTTCTAGACTTTGTAGATCGTGGTTGTATGGTCCTGTTCTAGACTTTGTAGATAATGGTTGTATGGTCCTGTTCTAGACTTTGTAGATAATGGTTGTATGATCCTGTTCTAGACTTTGTAGATCGTGGTTGTATGGTCCTGTTCTAGACTTTGTAGATAATGGTTGTATGGTCCTGTTCTACACTTTGTAGATCATGGTTGTATGATCCTGTTCTAGACTTTGTAGATCGTGGTTGTATGGTCCTGTTCTAGACTTTGTAGATAATGGTTGTATGGTCCTGTTCTAGACTTTGTAGTTTGTGGTTGTATGGTCCTGTTCTAGACTTTGTAGTTTGTGGTTGTATGGTCCTGTTCTAGACTTTGTAGTTTGTGGTTGTATGGTCCTGTTCTAGACTTTGTAGATAATGGTTGTATGGTCCTGTTCTACACTTTGTAGATTGTGGTTGAATGGTCCTGTTCTAGACTTTGTGGATCGTGGTTGTATGGTCCTGTTCTAGACTTTGGATGTGGTTTTTGAAATATGAATAACATTTCTCAGCAGTAACTGGAAAACTTGAGTTGGGAAGCTGTTTCTTCTAGTGGAAAAGGCTAAAACATCCGTATTTACCACCATACAATGTTGTGAACACATCAGGCACACATTGGCAACCATTCCCAACACCTTCCATCTGATGTTGGATTATAACATTTTATGTTCCCAAATTAGTGGTCCTGATCTACATCGTGCATCACTTCTCCTTACTACCGTACTAATCTCGAACTTTAGACAATTTCTCAATTCATTGGACGTGTAGGAATACCTACCTTGTCTGTTTTATTTACTTAATGTTTAATTCCAACTGTGAAGCCTGCCCTGAATTACCGGTGCTGTAGTCAGGATGTAGATGGTATTTGTCTTTCAGTGTTTGTCAGGCTGTAATACAGTTGCATTTGCTGCATTGAATTCCCGAGGACGGTGCTAGCCACAGGTCACACCCTAAGGGCCTCGGGTTATTCTCAGACGATGGAAGAATCCTTTAATGTTTGACTGACTTTTTCTTGTTTACCCTGTTGTACTTCATATTGACTCGGCTATGTGCTCCTGGTTAGTGTGAGTTGCAGCAGACTGATATGTATTTGCGTTTTATTTAGCTTTTTATTAAGAACATCTCTTCCTACTGCAAAGGTATAATCCGTACACCATAATGCTGTTGATCACACTGTTAACTCATTTCTAACATGAGATCCAACATTTGTGTAAACTAACTTAAAAATGTGTCTTTTAAAGGACAAAGCTGATGATAATGGTTTTATTTGTATTCTTTTACCTTTCCAACCAACGTAGATGTTTTAGCAGAAAGTCTCATGGTCAAATTAATTGTAAGGCACGGAAGGGGGAATCTGCTGACCAAGCAACTGCATGGCTGTGTGACTTGTTGTAACGAGTTTTTTGACATCAATAGAAGTCCATGGACCTGAAGATAAGCAATATATCTGCCGTTCACAGCAGGAAGAAAACCTTGTTTTGTAAGTTTAATTGGAAATGCTAGCAATAAGAAAAAGATAATTATGCTGACCACGCTGTCCTTTATATTTAGCTGTATATTGTGTACAGGCTAATACGGTTTTGTTCTTCAAATTGAACCAAGTTGGGTATTGTATAGCTACTTGGTACTCTGTAGGGAGTTGCCCACCTGGTTGCTCAGTAGTCTGTCTTTGAATGCCTTGTCCTACACCATGTTACTCCTTCTCTGTGTTGACAAGAATGTATGTTAATGTAGTGTAGTTTAAGTTATTAACAAATAGTCATAGTTTTAATTTAGTTTGAGCTTGGATAATTTAATAAAGGGCTCACACCATTATTTGAAAACTCTAATGTCTAGCAGCTAGTCAATTCTAAATACTAATTACACTTTGTTGGTCATTATATTTGAGAGGCGCCGTTATTAAAGTTGTGTGCAATTGTCTGCCGCGTAACCCCATCCTCTATTGTGTGTTAACTGGCTTGCGCTGGCATGGCAACTACTTGTTGCAAGCAGGAGCCACTTTATTGGACCATCAAGGCATACATCCAAGAGGCATTGCAACTGTTTCAGCACATCTGTTTAACACATGCAGTTAATGTATGCGCAATGGCAATGCAAATGACTGGTTCAGATGAAACCTTTTGTATTTTTGGCAATTATTATGGCTTTGAACTGTTGAAATGGCAGTGTTGCTAACTGTGCCTACTCCAACTTGAACTTCATGTAAGTAAAATTCTAAAATTAGTTTTTCACATTGTGCTTACAAAATATTGATATTGTAACACAAGTGAAGCCATCCATAATGCGTGAGTATAATGACGTAGCAAAGACTAAGCTGTGCTTACAGAGCTCCCAAGATTATTCAGGCTTCTGAAACCACTTCACAATGGCTTCTTCAGCAGAGCTGTTCTTTGTTGGCCTGTGTTACTGTACTCCTTTGTACCCTCCATTTCTTCCTCCTTACTGGTCACTTCCTGCTACCATCCATTTCCAAGAAATGAAATCTGATAGGAGTCTGCGTGTGTCCTCCTGGCCCACAAGTCAATGTGTGGTTCAGCGCTGTGAACATAATTTCTTTGACGTGTTTGGATGCAATGTGGCCCCAAATTAGAGGTAATCCCTGTCAATTGTAGCTACAAATGTTGAACTTGCCTTTTTATTATTCCAGGTAAACATTTTCTAGTTAAACCTATCAAATGACTCAAACCAACTAGGGATTGCTGGCTTAACTTGACTACACCATGTCTAGGACCTTTATCCTGGCTAGCTATTGCATCATTTCATGCAAAAGGTTTTAACGCCAGGCTTATCCAGTTCACACACAAATACAGTCTAGCTTCTCTACAATACGTTTTGATGGTAATTGTACTCGGCAAGATATACTGTTGTTGGTTTTATTAATTAATAGCTGTTGTGATGTAATGTATGCCTTGTCGTGGCTGCTACATAAGCAAAATGAAAACCTAGTTGTGTATGTATTATAGGTAAGAGGACCTCTGGATCTCTGGACAGGAGTATCATGCAGGGAAATCTGTCGGCTTCTGCTGCTTTTAAAAAAAAATAAATAAATGCGCGCGCATTCCTGTGTTCATGTGCACGAGTTGCACTTCCTGAGCATGTTGCTTTCACACTGACGTAGTTCCACGCAGACATCAGGTCGTCTGGCAGAGTCAGGGTTAAAAGCTTCCATTTTGTTAGGTAACACCCTAATGGTCTGATCTGTCATTGGCGTTAAAATGGCAGGGGCTTAACCCTTGGCATTCAGGACACAACCAGTAGGGGCACTACACACACACACACACACACACACACACACACACACACACACACACACACACACACACACACACACACACACACACACACACACACACACACACACACACACACACAGAGAGAGAGAGCGCTAACGAGGAGGAGAAGACGAAGAGTGTTTTCCAGCGGGTACAGTGTAATGACCCGCCTCCCCCCCAACCAACCATGGCATCTCAGCTGGTTCCCCTCCCCCGCTCTTAGCTTGGTAAACATAGATAATGATATGTAGTTCTTTTCTCTTTCCATCAATGTATTGCAGCTTGGATCAATATACTTTTGTGTGACAGCATATGAATTACTAAACATGCGGCGGTTGGAGTCTACCCGTATTTCAAGCAAAGCAATATAACAAAAGCTTTTTAATTATGACTGCTTGATATTGAAAACATATTAGTCTTGATGGTCAAGCTGTTCTTTTATTTCATTAGGAAACAATGTCTTGCTTTTTATTGGTCAGTGTAATTGTTGTTTCCTCATTCAACGAGCCCAAAGGATGGTGTTGAAAAGCCAGAGTATGTTTTCAAATAGCTGTTAATGTGTTGGCTGGCTGAATCCAGTCCCAGTGGGGAGATCATTACAATGCAGCAGATGAGAGGCTAGCACGCTACCTGAGGAGACGAGGCATTGCCATTGATCTGCTTCTACACTCTGAACTGCCGGTCACTATGGGAGACTCGCTGGCTGTCACAGAATACAATTTGAGTCAAATTCAGGTGGAGGGAATCCCAGCTGCTTTCAGGCAAGTCAATGTTGTCATACATGTGACTGCTTTCCATTTGAAAGCAATGTTTTTATTTAAGCTGTATAATTATGTGCACTTGTGCTACCACAGAATGCAAGTGTTTTGATATGGAAGTTTGCTTTTAGGCTGTGTCTGGGCAGAAAGGAATAGGTCTGTTCTGACAGTGATTTAAAAAAAGAATAGGAGAGGGCCTTTTAAGAGTAGATTGTTGCACACATTTACTAGACAAACCAAGAGTACCTTCTTCTTGTGTATCCTCGTCTTAGACTTTTTAAGGAACATTTGCAGGTCAGTAATGACACACTGCCTCTCGTGCTATCTGCTATTTTATCCATGCCATATTAAAAGCTGTTAATGTAAAACTCCAGAATGATGTGCTCTTTTGCCTTTTCTCTTTAGTGCATTCAGAGTTCAAGCTATGTGCTTGACTCTCAGCCGTCATATTTATTGAGTGTAAGTGTTCATTGAAGCAGTTAGAGCAAACCATGTAGTGGGTGTAACTGTTCATTTGAGGTTATCTGGTAATCCGAGAAGTGTGGCCGACCATTGTTCCTCATGTATTACACAGCATGTGTCAAAGATCTTTGGGATTCACACTTGTAATGTTACAACACATTTAATTCAATTTGTCACTTTCTCCATGTCACCTTTTCTGTCAACATGACACTTGTCAACTGCCCCCTCTCTATGGGAAATTGAGCTGCCTACTAGGAATTGAAGTCAGCTTCCATATCAGTCTGTGTGTAACCTAGCATGAATCAGGGAACCTCAATGTGACACGCTCTTAACTAACTTTTTTCACCATTCTTCCGGAACTGTCCCGAAATACAATCTAAGCCGCCCCGAAATTAATGTGGACCGTCCCAAATTTAAAATATTTGTTTTTCTACAGTATCATTACTATCATTAAAATCATTCAAAGTGACCGTTGAAATAAATAAAACACAATACAAATGATTGGATGATCAGTCATCAACCTTTTTATTTAAATTCATCATGGCGCTCCGTGGCTCATCTGGTGTGCAACCCGCTTTACATTGAAGCTCTGCAGTAACTGAGTCTGACTCAGACAAAGAGTGGATCCGAAAGCCACTGACTTTCTCCGCACAGCTTGTGATGTTGTAGTTTTGCTTCTTGAAGCGTTATTCTAATAAAACGTGTTTTAACCAATTGAACGGTTTCAGAAATGTAATGGGGAAAAAACGACTACGTCAACTAAATGTCCCTGTCGTGACAGCCCTATTTTGAAATGTTACATGGTGGCGCTGTAGTGAAGTGTAACCACACTTTTAAACATTTAGTTCTCTCCGCCATTGTCTGTGTGTGTGTGTGTGTGTGTGTGTGTGTGTGCGTGTGCGCGCGTTGCTGCAGCGTGTGGGAGAGAGAGCTGCTCTCGCACACGAGCTCTGAGAGTTCTCTCTTCTGGATTGGGAATAGCGAAAATGCGTCATAGACAAATGTCTCAATCTTAATGCAAATTAGAAAAGGAGTTTAGAAAGTTTATGTAGCAATAATAAATAGGAAATCTATTTTCTTAATTTCTCCAGTACCGAGAGCAGAACCCATAACGTCGGAGGTTATCGATACGTCTTTAATAATTTAGCCCCAGGGCCCGTTTAATACCGGGTTTCGGTACCCATCCCTAGTATTGGCAGTTGTTTGAAATGCTGAAGTAAAAATAAAGAAATGTTCTGTTAACTTTGAGTGATCATTGACTTTATTACTATAGGCCTATCTAACATTGCTTGGCTATTACAGAAGGCTCGCACTAGTAGCCTCCGTTAACAGAATATGGAATCCTTCTCAGCTTAATAGAATGGCTTTGAAAACGACAAATTACTTGCTTTAATGAATCTCGTTTGATTATACAGTGACAATATCACTTCCATGGGGCTGTTGTCAGCATACGGATCACAGGCAATTCATATTCTTCGCAGCTAGCTGCATGTGAAGTTTATATTATGTTCCTTCTAGAGCCCTCACGACTGCTGCATTTTAGTAGTCGGGTACTCTCAAAGTAGCCGAGTAGTCTATTTAATCGATTAATTATATCATATTTTTGATCAATTCTCGTCAAAAAGGTCTCAAATACGACCAGTAAAGGGTTAACTAATGTAGGCGGGACCAACCTGGGGGTAGAGTCCTCGATTGGCTCTGAGAGGCTGTTTTCAAATGAGCCGTGATCTGATTGCACTCTATCCCCAGCAAGCTTGTCTGAGCTGGAGATACTGCTTTCTTGCAGGGATAGCGGGAGTCTTTCCTTCTCTAAATACCTTAAATTCTGTTTATTTAACATGGCATAACGTACAAAATGATTGTTGAAACAAATCTATGTTGGACATAACACAAGTTATGTCCACCTTCGGTCCTTAGAATGCCATCTCAATATCTGCTGTAGATGCATAGCCACTACTTTATTACTGCACCGTGCTAAAACCACAGATGAACGATTAGTCTACAACGATGCAGAGTCTTGACTAGTGGTTTTGATAGTCAACTATTTTGTGAAACCCTCTAATGTTTAACATAAATGGCTTTCTTTAAAAATAACAAGAGCGACTCCATTAAGGCTTCTGTCCAAACTCCAGAGCAAGCCTACTAATTCATGTTGATTCTTGTTGACGCAAGCGCAGCCTGGTGACAGTCAGTCCAGCGGGTGAAAACACCCGTTCTCATTCTTGTTGTGTTGTACTTATACACGACATCGCAGTGTTTACAGTGGGCATGGTCGTTTTTTAAATCGAAACGGTCCCACACCAAACTTCGCTTTGCACGCTTCATTTTCTGTCTCCTCCCACTCTCTACTGTGCTAGTCTTTTGTCTCTTAAAAATAGTTAAATTACGCCCTCTGGTATTTCATGTCTCATTGCTGCCACGTAGTAAAACATTTCCTCGCATTGATACAATTCAAGACAACGATAAATTCGTCATTCGTCCCAAAATTATTTTTTTTCCTCCCTGATCCTATTTTTTTCGGCCCTGGGACGACGGGACATCCTTAAGTTTGAGACCTGGCTGCAAGGCTTGTGCTATAGGCTATTTGAGCATATTCATTCATCTGTTTAACTGTTACTTAATTCATCGTTCAAAGATGGATCTATCTAGAACAGCACTGGCTTTTCAGGGTTTGTGCAATCTAGACTATAGCCTCCTTTACCAGCCCTTGCAAAGCCCCCGGTGGAGCGGTTGTCTTGACTAGCTAGACCTATTGGAGAGATTGGCGTGTCGGTCTCATTAGGTCTTTCACAGGCTTGACGGAAAGACCTGAAGTAGATTGCCACTTGCACTGATTGATTCAGGAACTGTTCTCGGTTGACTGCCTGCCCATGTTGTGGGAGTTTTATTGTCTATCCCAAACCCAGTCATTCTGTGAAGCGTATTGCTTTTGTCATAGAATTAACCCCCCAGGACTATTTCAAGTGAGACTAGGCCATTCTTTTGCATATTTTATCACTGTTATTTCTGCTTGTCTTTTCTGTCTGACTTTTGTAACCAAGATTCAAAGCTGTGTGCACAATATATTACAGCTTAGTGTATTATGTTTTCTTTCCCATTCATGGCTCACGGTCCATTGTGAATGGAAAGAAAATATTTATTTTCAGTTGCTACTGATATGTAGTGAAAATCATTAGTTTCAAGTACAGAGCAACATTGTTTACCATAATCTGAATTTCAAAACTGATTAGGTGCAATCCCTCTTTAGAATAGACAATTGGTGAGCCTTATCAAATTCCTAGTTTCAATTAATTTAATCCACCCCCCAACATTACACTGTAGTGTCCGATGTTATTTAGTCTGAGTGTTAAGATTGCTGGTACTTATGGTGTTTTTATTGTTGCTAAAAGTAGAATAAGAATTAAAAGTGGTTTCCATAATCAGATCTCTAGTAATAGTAAGCATGGTCGGGTGATGCTCCAAGCTCAGAGCCAATATCACTGTACATGTCTTTGTCAGTTGTGTGGAGACCTTGCCACTCATTACAAAATGAGCTCAGAGTGGCGGTACTTCACAGAAGGCCATTGCTGAAGATGATGTAATGATTTAGGCCAGTCACAAGTCCCATTCATTCTGGCGCATGTGCACAAGACAAACACACATGCACGCACACAGCAATTTTATTTGATCTCTTCCCTCCTGTTGCTTGGCAGCGGGGCATACAACAGTTTGGACGTTGCATCTTCACGATGCTATCCATCTCTTCTGGGATAACGGTAGACACGTGCCCAGGGACTGTAAAATACACTCCCACATACAGAGTGATGGCTACAATAAGCAAGGATCCCATTAAGACCATTCTTGATGGCATCAGCAGATACATTGGTGGTGAATGCAGCTCAAGTGACATGCAAAGCAAGACTACCCCGACACTTCACTGAGTGTCAGAGGATTACAGTCAATTTGTTCCTTGGCGGCACCAACTAAACTAATTTCTAGAAGCGCTGTGGGTAGTATACTGCAACACAACCATGGAAGCTGTCACCCCATGCAGATAGATGGCCTTTTGTGTCTAGGGATGGTACGACGGGGCACGTCTGTCCTTGTTATGTACAGCGGCTGGCTGTCTCTGAGGCCCCACACTCACTAGGCTCTCTGCCGATCAACAAGCTGACATGGATACATGCCTGTGAAGAAGAATATGGGTGTTTTAGCTATGCAAAGGTAGTTTTGAATATATATTAGGTTTTCAATATATTGTTACTTTCATATTGAAATGATATGTGCTATCACTGTTGATTCCCTACCGCATATGCTGGTTTGCAGTTAGTTTTCAGGTTTATTAAATGTTTGGAGCTGACAAATTGCTGACATTATGCTGAAACTTGAGATATTAAAACCGCAAAGCATTTTTATAACTCTGTCCATGTTTCTTTTGATAGATATGTTTTTCAATGTCCCATGACCAAAACAAACGGTTTTGGCATTTCTTTCTCCAGCTCCATTCACTCTGCCAGTTTGTCTCTCCAGGGGTTAAACCTGCTCCATCCTTTTCTCAACCACAGACCAGTTTAAACCGGTTTTGGGGGAAGTGCTTTGTGTAGCCCATGGAATCTTTGGAAGATCACTTGGAGCTGTGATGATGTCACTTGCAGACCAAAAAGATCTTGAGTCAGCACAGCTGTGTGCTTTTTAGCTAAATATGAAATATGCATTTGTATGCATCTATTCCATAAACAGGTCATGAACATATTAATCAATACTTAGATGATTTCATAAGGTTTGTCAAGGAGTTTAAATACATAAAGAAAAAAAAAGGATGGCCAAACTATTCCGTACAACCTTATTCGACGGTTAACGGCTATTATGTATAATTGTGTTTTACCATGGTGCACTTCTTAGCCACTAAGTCTTTTACAAACAGACTGAGTGGGCTTCTCTATCAGGTACTATTAATGTAATAAGTGGGATTTAGAGCAGAATATGGCAATTTTATGAATACATAGCTCTGTTTAACTTTTTATGGCTGGTCTTTGCGGTTTAAGGTATATGTATATGTAAAACTGACAGAGCGTTTAAAATGTGTACTGCAGTCCAAATTCACAATATTGAAGAGAGTTGTCCCCGCCCCAGACTCGAAGCTCACGTGGGTTGCCAGGTTGAGGACACTGAACGGACACAAGTGCAAGACGAGCCGAACGCAACATTTTATTTTGAGACAAGTGCAATTATTCTATTTTGACAATGGCAAGCAACGATGTATGTATACGTTTGTAATTTAGACTTTCAGCCATTTTTTTATAGCACATTTATTGTTAATTGTTAATGGTTAATGACCGGTTAAGGAGTGTCTGTTATAAGGCTGGGCCATATGGAAAAATGTGTTATCACGATAATTATGGGGAATTTTACATGCATTTGGATAATATTGCGATATGCTTATGAACTCAAAATACCATTCTAAATATTCTGACAGGGTCAGTACATTGAAGTATATGGAAATTTAAACTATGGTATCGGACTAAAACTAGTTTTCCTTTCTCGCTGACATTTCAAACCTCATATTTGATCATTTTAAGGGCATGTCTTCTCATTGTAATTCATGTATACTATAAAACTTGGTATCATGATATAGCCCAGTCCTAGTCGTGTAGTGTGGGGGGTCTCAAGAAACACGATTTTGCAGCCCCCCCACATAGAGTCGGTGTGGGGTGTGGGGGGCACTGAGACTGAGATTCATGATTACGCCGGCAACAGCCAATGAGATTTGAGATAAATGACGACCAATGGGGTTTGAGGTCAAGAACGGCCAATAGGATGTGAGAGGAAGAAAAGGGCAATGAACTGGGAGTGCGTTCACTGTTTACAACAACTGCTACAGTTTCTACAAGTTCTACAAACTTCCTGTCTATATGAGTTGCCGTGTTCCTGTGAGATTTGGTAATAATAATAATAATCGGATAGTAGTAGTCTTCATGTGTGTACCCCCACATGTTCCCAGTTGCCGCCAACCTGACGGCAAGACAAGACTGGTCGTCAAGACCAGTCGTGTTATGTGTACTGCCGAAGTCAGTCCCCACTTTAAAAGTCGCCTAGTGGGTAGGAATCTTAAGGGTGCTCTGATCAGGAGTACTGGAAGCAGTATCAGTATCGGCCGATCCGATCACATGGTCTATTTGAAGTCTTCTATTTTAAGGTGACCAGATTTTGCAAATTAATAACTGGGACATTTATAGTTTTGCCGTCCAAATATCCACAAAATATCCCATAGAGGACATTTACGGTTTGAGATATTTTTATCATATTTTATGATTCCACTTTTCTCACACTCCTTCCTCTCTTTACTCCTCTTCACCCTTTTCAACTATTCTTTTCCTCTTCTCATCTCGACATTTTTATAAATACATTTTATAAATACATTTTATATTATGCATTTTGGCAAAGTTTTGAAGCAGGATATATAATTAAATAGTCATAGCCTTCACCGTTGTTGGGACTAAAATAGGTTTAAAAATCTTCCCAATGGATATAACATTCTGTCCTGCTAGCTCTACAACAGTAAAATGCAGGTAAACTGCGTGGGCAGTGCAGCTCCGGTGTGGGTGTAACACAAATAAACGGTATAAAATACAAATTAAACAGACTTTTGATGTGTATATTGGTGGAAATTATCGCAGACTTTGCGGAAAAAAAAGTCTGCATTTGACAGCCCTACTAGACAGTCTAGCTTTGTTTTAGTTGCAGACATCGAACAACAATCTTGGCCTCTGGTTTTTATCACACAAAAGTTGCATGTGATCCTTTTGCTTGATTAGTTTCTGTACAGCCCCATCGCAGCAGTGACCTGAAACCTGACCACTAAATAACATATCAACTTGAGGTTTTACACCACGGAATGCACAAGCATGTTACACTGTCTACAACATGGGCAGTCTGAAGACATTTTCCCAAAGCATCCAACCCCAAAACAAACAAACAAAGTAAGGCAGATTTAGGGTAGTACACATCTCGTGTCAGTAGCTAGTCTTTAGTCAGGGTTGTTGGCTGTTTGAATGGAGTCTATCCTAATTTTGAATGTGGCGTTCTCACAGGGAGGGAGTAGCCATGTCGGAGGAGGCCGCGCGGCTGACGCGTAGCCAAAAGAGGGCGCTGGAGCGGGACCACCCACCCCCTGCCGGCTCCTCGGAGGATATGGACAGTAAGCGGGTGAAGCTGGAGACGGGCGACCCGGCAGCAGGACACATGGACGTGGAGTATCCCGAGGATGACGGCTTGGAGGTGAAGACCGAGCAGGCTTCCAAAGTGGCAGCGAGCCTCCTGAAGACGGGAGAGGTGAAGGCAACCATTAAAGTGGAGGTTCAGACTGGAGATGAACCTGTTGACATGAGCACAACAAAAAGGTAAATTGAGTTTGTTGGTTGTGCAATGTTTTAGATAAATTGATGTCGGTTTTTTTAAGGTGTCAAATATTAGGATTTTGTTTGCTAATGAGTCGTTTTGCGAAATGTCCTTTTCTTAAATCTGAAAAAATGGATCTAGCTTTGGCACGTTGACTCTATAGGAGTTGTTTTTACAGTTTTATGAAAGGCCTCAAACACTAGTAAAGCTGTGAGAAACTGAAACTCAAACCAATCGAAACATCTTTATTGCGTGAAAATGTAGGATTTCCGGTTGGTTTGTACTTTGTACAATTCATTTCTCAGAATTAATAAATGATCTCTCAATCAGAAGAACACAATGGAGCCAATGTATTGCATTGTGATTGTTGACAAGTTTAGAGGGCAACAGTCAAAAAGTTTGTTGTAAAATTTACCATTAAGTTATGTTGGCAAACAATGAAGGCTTTTTCTAAGTTCTGATGAATACACATGTTTCATTTGCTAAGTTATTAGACTTTACAACATTTAAAATGCAACATTTGAAATTAAAATGTATTTGCTGAAATCGGCCTGTGAACAGGCTTTCTGGAGTCCAACAGACATTATGCGTCTGCGAGGAATGGAAATCAGCCTTTTACCAGTTCACTGTTTTTGGTGATTCCTAAAATATAATTTGTGTTTTTGGTTGGTTTTGGATGGTAGTGAAGGCAGGAGGGTCTGGATGCTAGTCTGAGAAATGGACTGTTTAGTGTTTCTGTCCCAGTGCAGTGAGCATGGTGTGCGAATTGAGTAAAGCCTGTTTTCACCTAGTTAGTGGTCATATATGAGTCACTCAGGAAGTCGGTGTTTACGTGTTGGTTGATTACCCTTGTTTGAAAGTTTAAGGTTCCTCAGATCTGGTCTCCATTTTATCCTTTAGCAGCACCTGAACTCTGCTTCACACTTCACACAAAATGAAGGCTATGTGTCACAAACTGGTTCTAACTGGCTGTTGCTATGGTTTCCACATGGGAAGGAGCAGTTGGAGGAAGGAGGGGCCAGCATTGATGGTGGGTGTGTCACATGATCAGACAGAAATGCCTGATGTCATGTGATGTTTTAGTAGGGTGATTAATATACACACAGGTGATTGCAGTAAAACGGACGAAGGGATAACTGAAATGAGTGTCAGTTGGTTTGATATTTGATGCATCACAAGTTCACACAAGTGCCCCTGGTTTAACCCTTGGCATGCATTTTAATTACCCAAAGGCTTTTATTGACCTTTTATCCAGTTTGAAACTACCAGTTTAGTCTAAGTCTTAAATATGAAGGTGTTTTTAAGAAAATATCTTGGATGCATGGCTTGAGTTCCACTGACTAGTGGTGATCTCAAACCACACTTGGGGAAAGAATGGCATCTGGAAAATGTAGGCGTTTGTGGCTATTAAAATGGGAGTCCCTTTAGTATTGCTACAATTTGTAGTGTGTGTATTGAACGGTTGCCAAAGTTTGGCATACAGGACTGAAATGACGTAGAGATAATTTAATCAACAGCGTGAACATGCCATGTGATAACCATGTGACTATCATGGTTATTGAGTTGTTGTTTTTTACTGTCTGTTGCAACTCTGTCTATTGCTCTGTAAATAGTTATCAGTCAGTTCTTGTCAGTTTGTTTTAGATTGCAACATGTAAGGGGAAGATCGCATTGTATGGATTGTATAAAGACGGTATTTCAAAGAAGAAATATGCATTAATGAATAATTTGGTGTTGGAGTGAATGAGGCGAGGTGGCGGCAAAGTAATGAGTGAGGGTGTACACAATAGGTTGGCTCCTAGCCATACCCCTCCCCCACACTGTCACCCTCTCCAGGATCTCCAGCGGACCTCAGCTCAGCTAAGCTCCCTGACTGTGGTGTCAGCAGCCGGGAGAGAGGGAGGAGCCGAGGCCCAGGATGAGAGGCTCTGACTAGGCCTCGCCTGAGAACAAGGGAAGGTCTGAGGCCCTGTCTGGCTGGTAGTCTGACTGAGGCCTTGAGCCTAACCCTCGTGCTCACAAAGATGTGGACAATCTTGGCAAAATCAACATAAATGATGCATAGATGCAGTCCATTGTTTCCACTAGGCTTGGGAAATATATTAACGTAATCTACTTCAAATGACTACCACATGTACCACTGCCTTTGCATTGCCATCCCATTGCCACCAATGTCGCCCTGCTTCTGCCCACAACATCATCTTGTTCCAATAACCATTTATTTCTCCAACCTTAAGCGTTTACAAGAACCCTGCTGGTTATATGGGAAGATTTATTCGTCCATCATGGTGCTGTCTGAGTGTGTTAACACTCATAACCTAACTGAAATCATCATAAAGCAGTTGTGGGATCATTTAAGAATGCCATAGTGCAATTTCAGTAATCACATTCTAAGAAACCTGATTCACATTTATAAACCTGATGACATCACGCTCAAAGACTCAAACAACCCCTCTGCATCTTTTACTTTCCCCATTCCTCAAGGATATGTGCTCCTACAGTCTTCGCATTACTGCAGTACATATGAAGTATGTCGACCGATTAATTTCCATAAATTGAGTTTTATATCTTTATATTTAGGGTTATTCATACTGTGCAAGCACATGATGTGCCCAGATGAATGGCAGCTGTTCTTTCAGCTTGGCCTTATGGGACAACATGTGATAACGAGGTTCCCCACAGCTGTCTATAGGCTGTCCAGCAATAAAATGTATTTCCACATAAAAGGCTGTGGAAAAATGTCATCTTGAGTTGCTTATGAAACCAAACAAGTCTCCTGTCACTGTGGAGACCAAGAGGCTAGGTCTTGTCTAATTACACACTGCAAGATGTGTCGGCGAGATGGTAGATTTGCATCCAATTATTCAATTTTCAACTGCATGTAAACATGCTGGATAGCCATATCAGGGCTTGACGCTTACTTTTTCCCCAAGGAGCACATGTGCTCCTATGCTGAAAAATGTAGGAGCGCATAAAGAATTTTAAGGGTGCAATGAAAATTGATCAAATAATGTGTTTTTCCTTGTACAAGCAAAACGCATAGAGCAACTCAGGAGCTCATATCAGTATGGTGTTTTCAAAACGGCAAATGCAGGGCTCTACGCTGACTTTTTCACCTGCGGGCACTGCGCTCCTAAGTTGAAAGGGGCACAGTCCACAAAAGTAGGGGCACGACTAAATAAAATTGGTGCAGAGTCAAAATAGAGGGATTAATTAAATAAGAGTTTATTTCACAATTACAATAAAGAAGTTATATTTGGCTGCTTCCATTTCTAGTTAAGTGATACATGAACAATAGATGTAAACAAAAATAAAGCATAACTCTCTACCAGTGACCATCATTCTCAAACAGATTTTTAACCAAACTCAAATCGCAACCCTATCTGTGTTCCAGGAGCTTTTGTAGCTTGGTCTCCTGGACCGTTTGCTGGACATTCATTTGAATTAATGCGATTCTGTGCCCGTTCTTGTTTGCAGCAAAGCAAAAGTATGCAACGGTAGACCTACTGTAATGCTGTGAAGAAAGCCGTTCTGGGTTTTCGCTTAAGCCACTCTGGTTGGAAGTGCGCTCCAGTTCCGGGGTTTAACACGGACTGACACACCGGACAGGGAGAAATGCATTGGAAGCTGCTGCTAATGTTCAGGTGTATAAGTAGGCCTATGTTATAAGCTTTACATCACGTCCTGACATTCCTGCTTAAAATCTGAACATATGTGTTGGAAATTACAGGAACATATTTTAAAAGGGTGAAACAATAATGTAACAAGTGGAAAAATCACCGCGTTGATAATTAGTTTCTCACTGCAAGGGCAGCGTTATCATTCATTTAGTCTCTCTCCAGGTGAAATATAGTCCCCGGAGTTTGTTTTGTTTTTGGATGAGCCGGTGCATCACCAGCTTACAACTCCTGGCATAACGTTGAACACCCGGTCTCTACCGCTGCAATAGCGACATGCAGCTTCACGTCGCTGCTCGTTAAATGAGGCTAAACATATTTATGAACTACACCTCCCAACTTCTATTGGAATGTGTGAAGTGTGATATTGGCAGCTCTTTCCTTGGTCCATTCCACTCACACGTGCGCTCCTAAATGTAAATTCACGTTTGCACAAGGGAATTTTTACTCGCATATGCGAGCGAAATGGTCGCACTGTCGAGCCCTGCATATCAACACAGGATATGGATGATTGGACTGATATATGGAACCAATGTGGCTGAATGCCGCTGATCTGCATATCAATAGAGCAATCTCTACATTAAGTGTTGGCGGAAAAAACAACCAGTTTATAAGGTGAAGCGAAGAGTATTGATCAGTGCCATTTAAAAAATAAAACAAATACAGAATCGAAACAAAGTCTGTACAAGCAACATAAGAGCACTTTGTTTACCTCCTATTCTCCAGACTATCACTCACTCTCTGGGTAATCCATAGAAGGAAGGAGTCACTGTTATTGGGCTGGCTGTACAGGATGTTTCTGAAGCATGATGTTGTGAAACAATGTCAGGAAATATGAGCAGTGCACGAAATGGGCATTTCTCAATTTTATGTTATGTATGCTCTGCTCATAACCCCATCCCGTGGTTGAGCTGACTGTTTACTGTTAGATCCAGAGGCATCAGGTTCAGACTCACAAAGTGATGGCTGTGTCAATTGGGTCAGGTATGACATTGTGGAATGCAGTGGAAAAAACTACTCTTCAAAAGTCGTTGGTCTTGTCAATAAAGCACAACATGAGCACGAAACTGACCGCATGCACTGCAGCGAGTCTCTTGTCTTTGCTGTCGGAGTCTCTAGGAGATTGGGGCAGGTTGTCTGGCAACTGGGGCTTGGGGATTTCCACTTTGATCCTCTTGATTTTCCTGGGGAAAATAAGTCTTGATGTCCATGAGTAAGATCCTACTATCCGAACTGCTCCCGACGAGCTGATTTGTTGCCTTAAATGGCTGACACTGCCGTATGCATGTGTGTCCCTAGGTCAATGTGAGGCATTAGCAGCACTTGCACTTAGTTTGCCATGTGAAGACGCCATATCAACTAAACCTTGGAACACCAGGAAGTCACTAGTGATAGCTAGCTGGGGCAAAGTTGTTTTATTTCTTCCAACGCCATCTGTTCGAAGAGATGATTATGAATCCGATATAGTCTGTGATGTTGTGTATAGATCAGGCATCACCGTCCAATATAGGCAACTGAATTGCCAATTTCTCAAATTCCCATCCTATGTTCCCAGGTTGATTGGTTGGAATCATGCGTCAGGCTGATGAAATCATAACGGTTATTGCATCTGCTGTCATATACACCCGCCCTAGTGGGGTGCTAGAGTGAGTGCACATATAGTTTGACAGACTGTACAGAGCTAAATATAACTGCTTGTAATACAAATGGTTTATTTGTAATATTTTTGTTAGTGTTTTGGTTGGTTATTGTATTACATAAGTATTATTGCTTTTTCCTGATGGGGGAGGGGCAGCAGCATTTATTCATTTTTTCCACAAATCAACATTTAACCATTAATTAATGATATTTGTATATACAGTCCATTACAGATAAACCATGTTTATAACCATTTTATGGTTGTCAAAAGGAGGGAGTGGCAGACCCTTTTGCCTTGCTGATCGATATAGATAAGGTGGTACAGCCAGCTTGTCCCTTTGCTCCCTCCCCCTTCCGCCATTACAGCACTATTGATTTCTTGAATCTAACCTCCTTGTGTTCCTCGTTAGCATTGCCCTACTACAGCGCAGATTGAACCATAACCATATGATGCCCTCTACTGGCATGAGGTTTAAACTACTACAATTCCCAGTTTACCCTAGAATGCAGGGCTGTGTTTTGAAGTTGCCAAGTGATCACCTTTCATTGCTTAGTGACGTCAAGAGGGAGCGCCAGCCCCCATCGCCGGATGACGTCATCGTGCTGTCGGACAACGAGCCGTCCAGTCCGCTGATGAACGGTCACTGCTTCACGAAAACCGACACCGATAAACTCATGGTAACACATTTGTCTGTTGGATGTCAGATAATACTGTTATTGCACCTATGCTAAGAATCTATGCACTAACGGTATTGTAAAACGCTTTGGATAAAAGCGTCCACTAAAAGGCATATTCATTATCTTTATATTTTCCATTCCATCCTCTATTCCATCCTCAAATAATTTCCATGCAGATTCATGGAGAAGTTTAATTTCAAAGTTTACCACAACTGTGCTTGAATCTATATTGCCATCAGGACTGAACTGGCCATGCACATACTCCTTTTCCTATCAATATCCATCAATGTTGCTAAACACGCTCTTAACTAAAACTGAATAACGATAGTCCTCTAAAGTGTATGTTGTCTACGCTGTGTCCAGAAGAGCAGCCCTGAGGAGAGGGAGCGCATCATCAAACAGCTGAAGGAGGAGCTGCGGCTCCAGGAGGCCAAGCTGGTGCTGCTGAAGAAGCTGCGGCAGAGCCAGATACAGAAGGAGAGCGCAGTACAGAAGGTACACACACACCTGCACAACCAGAGGCTGAACCAGGGACACATTATCTTGCATCCACCGTGGGAGCTCACAGATGGAATGCGGTATAGATTTGAGGGGTTTTCAAATTCAATGTCAAATGTATAGGATTAAGTAGCTTTTTGACATCCGTCTGAGCGTACATATATTTGTAGATTGATTACATGGGCTGCATGTTTACGCTCATCTTCTAACAAACATGAGAAGTGTTTTTTGGTAAAAGCCTCTCACTTCTCAGTCGACAGGTTCTGTGGCCACACCCCCTCCTCTGGTGAGAGGTAGCATCACATCAGGCAAAGGGCCCCTCCAGGTAATTCACTGTTTGGTTTAGCTACACATCACCTCTCTGAACAATTCAATTTCAGAACAAGACTGCTTTAAAGTGTTCAGATGTCAAATCGATGAACATGGTTGGTGTGCTTACAGGTGTCGGGCCGTAGCTCAGGTACAGTGATCCCTCCTCCGCTGGTGCGGGGCGGCCAGCACGCCCCATCCAAACAGAACTCCCAGATCATCATGCCACCACTGGTTAGAGGAGCACAGGTAGGTTTCCCAACTTCGGGAAATATTCATATTAAAAGTACAAACTAAATAAATACAAACTATAATTCACTTTTAGCATTTTGAGCAGGCGAGACTTCCATAGTTCAGCAGTGACGATGTCAACTGTTCATTCAGTTTCTCCACTGGTATTCTTATTTTCTTCTCTGAATCCCCCCGTCTGTCCGCGTGTCCGTCCATCAGCCCATCGCGGTGACTCCGCAGCAGATCGCCAGTCTACGTCAACAGCAGCAGCAGCACAGTGGATCGGGCCCCCCGCCCCTGCTCCTGGCCCCCAGGGCGTTGGTGCCCAATGTGCAGGTGCAGGGCCAGAGGGTCATCCAGCAGGGACTTATCAGGGTGGCCAACGTGGCCAACAACAACATCATGGTCAACGTTCCCCAGGTAGGAGCACCTCCGTACCCTAACAGGATACAGTGTAGTTCAACTTCAGAGCAGATTCCTTATATTATCTTCTTGGCTCATTCTCAGTGATTCAACTTTTGCTAGATACTCCAGTCCATCCAATAAAGTAATTTTTTACAAATTATATTGGGAACAGATGTTTCAGTGAAGTAGACTGTTACGATAGAACACTTTTGGTCAGCTAACTTGTATTTAAATGTACATTTTGGATCTATTTAATTGTATTTAATCTTTATTACTATCGGATGAATAAAGTACTTTTTTATCTGTCTATCAAAGGCTAATCTCATGCTATCTATTGTTCCCAGGCCTCTCCAACCCACCTGAAGGGTTCCACGGTCAACTCTAACATCGAGTCCCCAGCGAGCCGGCAGGCCGCGGCCAAGCTAGCGCTGCGTAAGCAGCTGGAGAAGACCCTCCTGGAGATCCCTCCACCCAAACCACCTGCCCCCGAGTTCAACTTCCTACCGTCTGCTGCCAACAATGAGTTCATCTACTTGTTGGGACTGGAAGAAGTGGTGCAGAAGTTGCTGGAGATGCATGGCAGGGGTAGGTTGCTCCTTTTGTGATGCTGTGATTTCTATTTAGTATTTTTTGGGTGCTCTGAGTGACCCGTGTTCTGTTTGTGCCAAAATGTCAAATTGCTTGCCTTATATTTGTCCTCCTGACCCGAAACAGGTAATTTAGGCCCGGCTGCAGCGATGGCGAACTCTCTCCCTAAGGAGCCGCACACCTGTCTCCAGTGTAAGACAGACTTTACCTCCCGCTGGCGTCAGGAGAAGGCCGGGTCTATCCTCTGCGACCAATGCATGTCGTCCAATCAGAAGAAGGCCTTGAAGGCCGAGCACACCAATCGGCTGAAGGCTGCCTTCGTCAAGGCGCTCCAGCAGGAACAGGAGATAGAGCAGCGCATCCTCCAGCAGGCCGCTTCGTCTGCCTCTTCTTTGTTGTCCTCCTCCATCTCCAAAACCACCTCTCCGTCGCTGTCGAAGAGCGAGCAGCAGATCCTGGTCTCCCAGCAGTACAAGCAGGTCAGAGCCGCCATGCAGCAGCAGCAGCAGCAGCACAGGGGGACGCCCATGGTTCGCCACCACTCCTCCATCAAGGTAAGCAAGAGCCTAGCAACTACCCGCCCAGCACCGCAGCTTTAATGGGAAGCTATTGTAGTTGCCCTTTGTAAATGAATGAAAATCAATCAAAACAATGTTTCTGAAGCGTATGTGTATATTCTTTGATTATCTGTAGTGTGATATCCAGCCCTGAAATGTCCCTGTGCTAACAGCAGGCTGGGTGTTGACTTATGGTTATTCATGGTGATAAACCAGCCAACTTATAAAAGCAAGTAAAAGACTTGTAGATTTGTACAATAGGTCTGCTTTACAATGCATAGGCCAGACATCACTATGCATAATCATATGCTAATGATGACAGTCCTTATTTGACATTTCCTTGTCAGATGCCTGGTCAGATGTCCCGTAGCATCCAGTCTCCAATGATCTCCCGTGGCATCGCCCACTCCTACTCCTCCTCCTCCCAGCTGCAGAACGCAGTGGCAGCCGCGGCGCTGGTCAACAGGCCAGTTAAGCACGCCGCGGCACGCCCACTGCAGCAGGGGCCGAAGGTCAGCGCCACAGGCAGCACCGGCAGTAACCAGGTCAACATGGCCGCGTGGAGGAAGCAGAGCGGCGGAAACACAGGTAGATTGAATGGGAGGCCAGTCCGAGAGCATTCTTCCCTTCCAGCCCCTTGGGGCTGAAAGTCTCACACTCTCCATTTAGATACACCACAGTGATTTAACATACAGTATCTCCAACTCCTTTGCTGTCATCTCTAGCGCTTCAGCTCAGTCCGGCAACCTTTGCCTCATCCTTTTTAGCAACTTCTTTGATTCTTGTATCTTTTTCTTCGTATGAATTGATGGTCAGAACACAATGTTGCATGCTTGTTGGAATGGAGACGTTTATTGCATGCACCACATCTCCTCAAAATGTTCCTGTTTTGGCATTGGATAATTGGGGCTAAAATGTGTATTCATGTCATTTAGAAGCGAACCGGTGCCTGCGATGGGTTTACTGATATACTTTGTCCTTGGCAGGTGTCACCATGACATATGTGAACCCCAGCCTGACCGCCCACAAGACCAGCTCCGCCGTGGACCGCCAGCGGGAGTATCTGCTGGACATGATCCCTTCCCGCTCCATCTCCCAGACAGCCAACACATGGAAATAATGCACCATTACTTTCTACCATAACTATGACCCCCTTTCCACGTTTCCACGTTTAAATAATACCATCGTCCCAATGATCAACCTGACTCTGGACGATGCCGGGAAGGAGCTGTGTTTTGACCAATATTTAGGAAGGAAAAAAAAAGTGAAAAAAAAAAGTAAAAAAAAGATTTCCCCTGCTCTTTCTGCTGCCGTCTGTTTTCCTCTACGTCCTATGGATTGTGAATATTCAGGAGTGCTTGATGGACGTATACAACCTCAAATATGTCTCGTGCTGTTGTCTCTCCCTCCATTGTCAGTTGAGATTCACGCGTGTACCGAGAGGGAGCCGTCACAGCCTTGCAGTCCATCTCTGGTTCTGGCTGGGAGACGTTCGCCATCTTGCACCATGAAAGCTTAGCCTTACCCCACCCCTCTCCGGTCGACGGTAGGACACTAGGACCATGTTGTGGCTGGACTAGACTCTAAAGGACCATCCTGTTGGGTTTTTTACCCATCTCTATTATTTGGACAATCCCTAGATATTTTCTCAAATCTACGTGCATAGCTATATGGACTATATGTTAAGTAGCTGTCACCCGACCTCACAAAAACTGTTCACTGACGTTCATGTTGGAAGAAACTCCCATAATCAATACTTTTATTCCAACATGAATGGCAGGGAACAAAGCTTGTGAAGTAATATGGCTGCTATTAAATCCATACGGCCTACATAGCTGTAGAAATAAAACCTTGTCAAAGACCAGGGGAATCTGGAGTAATGGCCAGAAGTCAGCCTTACTCAGCTATAGTCCATTAACTGGGGCTCTATGGCAGGGGAGAGTAGCTTGTGGACCATCCATGAAATAATAACTGCTTCAGCTTTGCAAAAATGATAACTAAAGACTGTAAAAAAAACTAAACAAAAAAACGTCTATCGACACACAGATTGCCTCTTCTCTCTTCACTTATGTGTAGAGAATCTGGGGCGGTGTGTAGGGATAATTTTGTATGGCTGAATATGAAATGTCTTCTGTAAGTCATATACTGTGTTTGAGATATTGTGCTCCCTGATGCTTGGAAGTGTCCTCGAGGCTAATGTTACTGTTGAGGTGGTTTTACATCTGCTGGGTTCTGTGTTTTAGCCGACTTTTAATGACTTGTTTCTAAGATGAAGACCATTAAAACAGATAAATGTCTCTCTGTCTAATATTTAAACAAAATGAAAATACAGACCGTACGTTTGGAGGACTTCTTGAATATTGTAGAAAAAAAACGAAAAAAAAAACTTCCAAAGATCTAGTGGAGCCCAAATGGAGTACCTTCTAGGTTTCTTGTTTCCTTGAACCCTCTTTGGATAGAAAAACTAAGTTCCTGCTAAGCTGAGGGGTTGTAAACGATGTCATAGTTCATGACGTGGTTTTGCTTTTAGTTGTAGGTTGTGGCGCATTCTTTTTCTTCTATAGAGAAATTGTCTGGGTTTATTTATAGGGTCCCGTTAGCTAAGATTTTAGGCCCCAAGTTGAAATGGATCTCCCATTTTTAAATGTGCTTATCCTCTCGCCAGCACCTCCTGCACACCCTTTATTGGTTGATAAGAAGCTGGTCACATTTCAGAATGTAGTTATGGCAACAACAATTGAAAAACGAAACATACCATGGATTTATTTTCATTTCTTGTCTGCTTTGAGGTGTATGATTTTGTCTAATATAATTGGTAATTTACATTTTTGATGTAAGCTGCAATGCATTTTCTATGGATTCAGCGGCACAGGATAAGCTAGTGGTGAAATACAATATGTCCAAAACATAAAGCAGTAATACTCTCAGCCTCGGGACAATGTCTACATGAACATCTTCACTTTGCGAATGACTGCCTTTGTAAGGTACATACAATTGGATGATTACAAAATGGCAATGTGTTGGTCTTGGGTTATAATGGATACTTAAATTATTAGTTTTAAATTGTGTTTCTCTGATGTCCTTATGTTTTGCGGCAGTATGCACAGTAGTCTACAAACTACGGCAGCCGTAAGAAGATGTCCGCCCCAATTTGTGCATTCTTGTAAAGACTGCTGACGCGTGACTTAGGCAACTTTCCTTCACAGGTTTAATCTATAGATAAACCTTGTATACCGTTAACCAATGTGTTCATCCCTCTACACACATGCAGTGTTTTTGTTAAGTATAACCCAATTCTTTAGGAGTTTTTTTTCTTTTATGTGTACAGACCCATGTATCTGTCAGTTATTTTGTAAGGATTGTACAATGCCATTATCGAGGAATTATGACCTTGTTGATTCATTGGTTGTTTTTTATTTTTGTTTTTTGTTTTCAAGGCCAGTGCTCACCAAGTAGCATTGGTCTCTGTATTGAAAGCTAACATCTCAGTGTTTAGTAGGTGACAGGGTAATTTATCATCTGTAGAATCCCAGTGGGTCTTCAGAAACATCAGGGCCGTTGGGACTCTTTTCATGAACTCTTTTTCACAGTCGGATTGATTTAAATCTGCCGAGAATGTTCTAGGTTGTCTGTGTAGCAGACAAGTGTCGAGGTAGGAAAGGATTCGAGCTTGCGACTGTATTGCGAACGACTGGAGAGTTCAGTGTTTTGCCCTGCTAGGCCCCCGTGTACCGCTGTGTTGTTCTGCCCTCTGCTGGTGTTCTGCTGCTGAGACCGTTAAGACGTCATCATTCAGTCTCCTCCACGTGTCGCCGCGCTACGGATTCCTCGGTGAAATAGATGTGTACATGAAATATACGTTTGGATTATTTTTTTCTCCCGCCTCTATCAAGTAATAATAAAAACTAATTTTAACCCCTCTATCACGTTTGAGTGTCTGTGATTTGTCATCGTTTTCACTTGTGCAATGTGTTTCATGCTTAGGCCTACTTGAGGTTATTATACATTTGGTTGCCTTGATCTTGATTTGTAAGAGTTGCCATATGTTGGTTTATAACTATAGTTGGGGTTCTATTGCATTCATGCTTCCAACACAAAAATAAAATAATTGAGTCAATATAGAGCAAGGTTTATTGCGAGGCACCAGTATTGCTGCCCCCTGCTGCCTGCTGTAGCCAGGCGGATTCTGCCACTTGTTGTATGTCAGGCCTGGCAGAGGCGTGGAACTGCAGGATGAACGGGACGAAGGCCTTGCAGGACTGTCCCAACACTGCATTCGCTGGATATGCCACTGGCTCCCGATGGGCCATGGCTAGTCTGACCGCGTTGGAGTCGTCGTATGGCATGCACCCCGTCAGCATGACGTAAAGAATCACCCCAATGCTCCAAATGTCAGATTTCCTTGGGTCGTACTGAACTCCAAGGAGCACTTCTGGTGATAAATACGCCAAGGAACCGCAGTATGTACTGCTCAGTTCGGCATGTCCTAAAAACCTCCCGAATCCAAAGTCTGTGATCTTTACCTGGTTGTCTTCTGTAAGTAGTATGTTCTCACACTTAAGATCTCGGTGGACGATGTTGTTTTGGTGGAGGTAGCAGACTGCGCTCACGATCTGAGTGAAGTACGTCTTTGCTTGTTCCTCTGGGAAGCTGCCGTCTTGTCGGATTCTTCCCAGGAGGTCAGTCGCAGCCAGTTCCATCACAATGTACAGCATCCCGTTAGGGCTATCAATCAGCTCATGAACACGGACGATATGGTCGTGACTGACTGCCCTTAGAAGAGCCAGTTCCCGGGGTAAAAACTTGATGGCAAACTCTTGCGGTGCCGCTCTTCGGTCAACGATTTTGATGGCGACGTTGGAGCCATGTCTCGTAGAGCTGGCAATTTTGACTTTGGAATAAGTTCCTTCGCCAATTGTTTCCCCAAGTCTGTAGCCCCTCCTTCGCAGGACAACCCTGCTGTACATGTTTTAAGTATGTAGGCCTATGTAGTATGTAGGCCTTCAGCTATTGCTCATCAAAATCTGCCAAGTGCATCTAAGTTGATTGATGGAGAAAAAGGTAGGCCGAATCAAAGGCGTCTTTTTGTGGCCAATTTGAGGAGCTGATGTTTGCGATACATCTGATGTTGATGTTGTGAAGCAATCAAAGTCGCTCTGCTTTACATTATGACATAGGCCCATTATCAACGTTCTGGAGTTCTGAAGTCACATGAGGCCCACTAGGTGTTATTTACACCGGTGACGACATGTCCCCACCACTTTTTGAAATGGCCGATTTTGTCCCCAAAACTTTTAAAAAGCATAACTTGTTAAGAATGTTACGAAAAATAGCTTGCACCAAGAAATGTTAACTAACAAAGAACGCTTTCAAAAATATGTATTTGCACAATAAGAAAACATACAATGCAATATAGAAGAAACAAACGCGCATTGTCCAAAAAAAGTAACGAAAGCAATACAAAAAAATCCCCCCTAGACTACAGATTCTAAAATTAACCAAACACGTTTTGAAATTAATAAACAAAATATTTTGACTAATTGTTTTCGGGCAAAAGCCATACATATTTTCTGTTGTATTTAATGTAAATACTGTATGAGGTCAGATTTGCAATGACATATTACACCACTAGGTGGCGGAGTGTATCAACAGTCCTGTCCCCGAACATCTATCCCATTATGAGTGTGTGCTCGAGATGGGGCGTAGCCTATCTATAGATCATTATGTTTGTAATGCTTTTATACCCAGTGCTTGAAGTGGAAAAAGTGAGTGCCAGTACTCCCTTTATTGGCGTGTGTATCGGCCAACAAAGAGTAAAATGTAGAAGTGCCGGCCCACTTCGAGCACTGTTTATACCCACATAAAAGCGTTACTTCTCACTGTAGTTCTGCCTGCTACAGCATTTGCATTGTGTTTCTCTGTTCACCTTCATTGACACCATCAAGCCTTCAACGTGTCAAAGTCCATCTCCATGTTTCCCATGTTTTATTCTCCAGTAAAGACACGGCAATTAGCAGCTTGTTCGCCACTCAACATGTAGAGTGGTACTTATCTCTGTTTGACAAATATGTTTCCGATTCCCTTCTTCCTTCTCCTCAATATCATCAAGATTCATCATCATCAGATGAAAGGTGTTGCTGTTCTATCGGTCATTTTATGGGCTGTGTGAAGTGTTTTCTTGTCACTATGGTGTTCACTGCATGTGTGTGTGTGTGTGTGTGTGTGTGTGTGTGTGAGTGGCGTGAGGAGTGTGTATTCAGTCAGAGGAATAGGGATCGAGTGTGTATGTGTTTTTTTCTTCCTTGAAGTGGTGAAGCTCAGCCTGCCTTGCCCGCCTTTGCAGAATCCCATTGGCCGAGACGGACCAGACGGACA
>OOFB01005737.1:0-20498 GCA_900323305.1 Trachyrincus murrayi
TGTGTGTGTGTGTGTGGGTTTGGTACAGATATCGGATGATTGTAAAAGGAGCCGAACGAATGCACGCTAGCATGTTAGCTTCGCTTTGTTTTAATAGCAGCAAGCACTAAATTGCCTTTTTAACATGTTCGAAATATTCGAGGTTTACACAGATATCAAATATCAACGTGGTTTGTTCGGCTTTGATTATGGGGTGAACTAAAAAACCATGTGTAGGCCCATGGGCCCTGTGATCCTATTCTAAACTGTAAACTTCTTTTAACGTTGCAAAAATATATGAAAAATGTCAAAAAAAGGCCTCTCCAATGTCCAAACTATGCGAGAGATTAAAATCCTCGAATGTATTCCGTAACTTCCTCGATAGATTAGCCCTATAGATCGTCTTCTTTCAAATGTTCAAATGTTCAAAAGTCCAGATTTAATCCTCATGTTTTTAGCTGTAGTTTAGGTATCATTTGATCCAGTTCAATTGTGGTTGGTTTACATAGGCCTACTGTAGGCCATTATAGTTCAACTCATCTGTGTAAGAGATATCAACATGTAAATAAAGACACACGATAACACAATTAGGCTAATCAATAATAATAATAAAATAAACCAGCCAATCGGTCACACTCTAAAAGTAAAAAAAAAAAAAGGCACTACTTACTACGTGTGTGTGTGTGTGTGTGTGTGTGTGTGTGTGTGTGTGTGCGTGCGTGCGTGCGTGTGTGTGTGTGTGTGTGTGTGTGTGTGTGTGTGTGTGTGCGTGCGTGCGTGCGTGCGTGTGTGTGTGTGTGTGTGTGTGTGTGTGTGTGTGTGTGTGTGTGTATGCGCGCGCGTGCGTGCCTGCGTGCGTGAGTGTGTGTGTACAGGAGTATATTATTGTTGCTGCCAGTGGATAACGGATCAATCATCTGGTTAAGCCGAAAGGGAGAACTTCCCCGGATGGAGAACTTCCCCGGTCCCTTCAGAACGTCTGCGGTATCCGCGTCACGCAGGTTGAACAAGGTGGCCTATTTAATATATAAAATAATATACAAAGGCTTCCACTATTATAAACATGTACACTCCGGCATGTCCTGAAGCGACACGACACCAATAGGAGATGCAATGAAGATGCAACGATGAACATTTAACAAGTCCACTCTGCCTGTAAAGAATCAATAATATAATGTTAAAGCCTAAAGCCTATACGCGAGAGGTTGTATTTACAGGCCTGTTCTCTTGTTTGCATTCTGAGATGAAGGACGCAACAAGAGCCTTGTAGACTTTGTGGCCGATATGCACAACATCCCATCATAAAGACTAGGGCCATTAACGTATACAGAACCCCCTCGTGAGTGCAATAATGACAAAACAGCCCCAAGTTAATCACAAAGGTTATTTGTTTGTTACTATAGGCCGAATCTTGGGTCGTAATACAGCGCCACCTCTGGCAGCAGGACCGCAACTACATTTCCTTTAAACCGCGTGGAAACTGATTCCTATGTTGTAAATGCATAGATGTGGTATGTGTATGTGTACATATCTGGTCATATGCAAAGAGCGTCATAATATTTGCATATGAAAATAATATAATTGCAGCATATCCATATCCCGAGGTAAGCTACAATCTTGGTAGGATACCATCGTCGTGGCCTTAAAAAAACCGAAAAACATTGTTAGGTCCATTCATGCAAATTGGCGTAATGTCAAAACTAATACAGGCTTGTTTACGTACGAGCGGATTAGGCTGCACAGTGTGGATTTAGTTTCTTCACATTGTCCTCATGTTATGCCTATTGACTTGGGAAAAATGGCACCAAAACCAATTTGGAGTTCGTGGCCAATGTTTTTTTCTATGGCGGTTTTCAGTAGGCGGAGGCCTATTTGTCCATTCTCTAAATAATGTCGTCTTTGTTTGTGTATAAACTAAATCATATCGTCGATGTTCTTGAAATAAAACGTTTCACGGCCTCCTTGTGGTTGTTGTGACCTAGATGTTTTAACGGTTCGGATATGGTTAAGGTTTATTTATTTTTCTGGCCATATTCTCTATTTAATGACATCTGAAACTGTTCCCTGTGGTGTACTGTCACTGGTACAACGGCGCCCCCTAGCGCTCACATAACGGCATGCATGTGTCAGCTACTATGAATTGAGTAAATTGACAGAATTATCTGTGGGCATATATAACCTAGTCTCCTATTGATTTATTTATTTTTCTTTTTACAATAGCATGGACTAATCAATAGCTATGCGCTACAACTATGCTATACTATTTGTTATGCATATATTAAAGTTAAAAATAAACAGCTTCCCTTATGATATTAACAAAGATAAAACATTTAGGCGACAGAGACTGTGTTGAAGACGTTTCGCTGTTTGTTTGTAATAGGTCAATTTTCTGCAACAAAAAAAAAGACAAAAAAGAAAATGACGCCAGGCAGCAGTCAAAGTGAAGTTTTTCCCCGTCGACCAGGAATGCATTTGATGAACAAACGTGACCAACGGTGGAAGTGATTTCCTCTTTGTCACAAGAACAATTCATCGACCCAGACACCCTATAGAAAAGTGTCTAAATTTCTGTTTGCCAGCAAGAGAAGCAAACACACAGGAAAGAGAATTTCAAAGGACGGGTGTAATTACTGGCCTGCACCATAAACTCATTTAGGCTAGACGTCTAGCCGTTTCTATAGCTTTATTATACCCCGCTTCTTCCTGCTTTAAAGTCATTCCTACAAGTTGAACAATAAATTGTTAAATCGCCGCACACCTCTCTCAATCGTAAACACTTTATTACTGGTTTCTCTCTGTTTCAAATCAAGTCCACTTTTTGGACCTAAAGGGTAAACGTGCATCTTGGCCAGATACAAAAAACCTTAACGGAGAAACAAAGGTTTTACCATACGAATTTTAAGTGTATTTTTTTGGATATAAGAATGTAGTTAGTTGTTGTAGGCCTACCAAATATTTGATAACTTTTAATAGCTCTCCCTGAATTAAAGTAGTCCAATACAAATGTAAAATAAATAAAATAAAAAATTACCATAATCCAAAATAAACCGACATTTGGAGGAATCGATGTTTAAATACCTGCCTTTGCTTTGTAAAATAAAATAAATACACTTAAAATGTACAGCATAAAAGTATTTATTGAAGCATTTTTAAAAACGTTGTCTACTCATGTCTCGTGTCTTAAAAAAAACAGGAACAGAAATGCAGGCGTGTCGTACAATATGCCTTTCAAAGGCCCTCAAACTATACACTATAATTAACATTTTTACAGCAATTTACAAATTCGAACCCAGCTTTGAAATTTGACCCTCAACACATCGTCATTTGAAATGAAATGAAAAGTAATTATTCATTTGCTTTTTGTTAAATGCATTTTCAATTATCATGAAGTGTAGGCCTACCTTACGTTTGCCGAATCAAGACACAAGTATTGGGTGAACTGGAAACCGTCTTATAATGGTGCATTTGTTCATGTTATGTTGTCTTTTTTTTTTTTTTTTACACCGTTGTGACCAATGCGTGTCTACTAGGTACACGTACGGGTCCCGTGGCAGAGTGGACACCCAGTCGGACAATGCCAATTACAAAAGGCTTTCTCGACGACGTTCAAACATAAAATAACATGTTTTGCGCAAACATCAGACGTGTGAGATGAAGCAGAATCACAAGTGCTCCTTGCTGTTCCTCTCCCTGTTCATCTTCTTCATCTTCATTCTTCTGTTCTGGAACCATATCTTCACCTGTCTCTCGGTGAGACTGAGTATGCGGGCCACTTCATACCGTCGGTCCCTCGTCAGATACATGTTGTACAGGAATTCTTTCTCCAGTTCTAAAGTCTGATATTTGGTGTACGGGCATCGCTTCTTCCTCGTCGAACGAGCATGGATCCAGTTGGCTGCTGGGTTGTCTGGGACAGGGGAAGATAAGAAAGATACCATGTGTGGATGTGTTTGTGTAAATGCTTGAAATGAGTATGGACTATATACTAGTATAATGCTATTCCATAGTTGCAATAGTTGCAGAGTTGTTCCCAAGCCGAGAGACACTTTTATAGGTTAGTAAAACCTCCGGGTTTTACACACCCAGCTCGTACAGTTCTAAGGGTTGTAAATCAACGGGGCTATTTCGTTTACTTACTTGGGTCAAGTTGTTGTTTCTCGTCTTTGGGCTCGCTGTGGCTGGAAAGATCACTTCCAATGTTCTCTTTCGGCGTCGTTTTTTCGTTGCTTTCGGATACTCCGCACGCGTAATCCTCTGCGGCCGGACGACGCTCCCGGGACTCGAACGGAGCACTGCCGCACTCGCTGCTCTTCGCCGCGACGCTTTCGGGCTTGGCTCCATATTGACGACTAGCGGGGTGGAAGCCACCGGAGAACGAAACGTGGTTAGAGATGGGGTCTATCCACGACCGAACGTATCTGCCGTCCGCGGCGGAGATGTGCGGCTGGTGTGCGTACGGATGGTAGATCCCCGACAGAGCCGCCGTGGAGTGCGGGTGGACGGAGGACCAGGACGACGGAAACACAGCCGACTTGGGAGCGAAATTACATGAGGAGAAGTCGCCGTTGTCCCCGGCACCTGATGGCCTTGAGGTCACCGTGTGCGGACCTTGAATAAAACGCGCACCGTACATGTCTTCGGCGTCGTGGCCCATGATGGATTCGACATAACAGTTACCAAGAGTGCTACTGGTGGACATTTTTGATCTCTTCTTACTCATATAAAAGGTTACACTGTTACGGGAAGCGTTCCTCGGAACAATCATAGTATTTTGCTGGCCGCATCTACTGGGATTGGTTACATATGTCACGTGGTCATATTTACCAATACAGCGGATAAATCAGTCCGCTAATAGCGCCATGTTTAACTTTGCTTTTCATTTCCCCAAATATAGGCAGACTATTAGGCCTACTCGGGTATGGTATAGTAAATATGTGGAATGAAATTTAAAATCATTTCCGGGTTTTTGTGTGTGCTTGTAACTGAAGACAAAGCCAGGCTGCGTTCAATGTCCAGATGAACAGAACCATAACAGAACCAATATCACACAACCTATGAAGAGTTATCCTTAATGTTGGATCATCTGAGGAGACTCGACGAGCCTTGCTCAAATGCCAGTGAAGTGGTTTATAGAGACTTGGCCCTCGTAAAATACATGTAATAACATGTTGTAAAATAGCAGACGCCATTTTCGTCCACATTGTAGTGTAGGCCTACCTATAGGCCTAAGCCTATATATTGTTTATTTCTATTAAGTGAATAATTTCTTTATGGATTTCATATTTGCACTAAGCATCAATGTAGCGTTTGCATCCTTTTAAATGAGCGCAATAATGACTTAACGTATCAATATTCTTTATGAGGTGCGTGTGATTACACGCCCTTAATAAAAACGAGTCGCAGAAACAAAGTCCGTCTGTGGATTGATGTTTGAAAGGTCAAATTTTAGAAATTGTAGATTATTTAATTTTAAGACCAACTGACAGCTTTATTTTTATTTTTATTTTTTTCTACCATCTTAAAAGACATGATGGGGGGGGGGATAACTAAGCTCGGAGTGGATGGTACTATTTTGTTGTAAATGCCAAGTCAGGTTACACTAGAAATGCTATTGTTAGACCGTGTTATAGGCCTCTATGATTGAATATATAACATGCTTTTAAAGTTACAATAGTAGGCCTATAACGTTTGATGTAGCCTAACTTTAGTGCATTGTTTAGGTCTATATAGTTTTATAAGGCCGTCTTTTTGTTCATGTGTGTGTATGGGCAGCAAACATTAAATAATGCAAGTGCTATTTGTTGGGGATTGATTTCTTAGAAAGGAATGGAAACTGAAGGCCTGGATACCGGTCACACGTCTAATCCCTATCCCTTCCGTACACTTTATCATTTACTTTAGGCCTAAATGTTTCATAACATATTCATCAATGTGAAGGCTAGTCGGTGAAACAAGTGTGAATGCAATCTTACTTTTAGATTCAATAATAGTGAACAAGGAATTCTTCAAACAAATGCCGCTAAAATAATGATCGATAGTAGGTTAGTAATAGCATATGAAGCTGTTAGGATGTATATCTGATAATATACCTGATAATATATCTGACCATAACTTGGTTACACTGATACACTGAAGCCGCTCAGTTGCCTTTTTGATGTTGAAAAAAATTGTGGCCTAAAAAATTATTCCAATTATTACAACAAATGATTGCGTTTAGGCCTCTTGGTGTTTATCCCTGGCGAATTAAGAAAGCTTTTGTAGTTCATCACCGTACGCTAATCGTATAAAATAACTTAAGTGTGAACGTAATTGGGCATTGAGACGTAGTCTGAACAAATGTCCCGCAAAGGAATATCTACGGGCTAAAAAACACATTTCCCTTTCCAATGATCTGCTATAACGTCGACTACACCTTGTATCCGTTAAAAAGCACCCCCTACCCTGGTTGGTAGAGTTATTTTTAATGTTTCTGTCAATGCCAATAGCTCACATACAGGCGATCTAGAAAAGGAAAACAAGCAGACTATAATATTTTTGGACAGTCTGTTTATTGCAGGATACATGCCACAAACATGCAACACAAATGAATATACAACGCCACTTTGCCTATACAAACATATTTTCTTGCTTGCGTATAAAGGCCTACAGAACAGAACCGGCACGACGCCCACAGGACGCGACATGTGCTTTTTTGTGTTTGTGAAATGATAACGTCTCACTCCAACACATCTTCTTCACAGTCAAATAGCAATTTCTACTGATAACGGAAACAAAACAAGTATGCTCAATAATTTAAAGACATAAAAATTACCCTGTAATAAAATATACCAATAATAAGTAATGCAACAAAATGTTTACCAAAAAACACCCATAGATTTACAATCACAGTTTCGTTCACATTTAAAAAAATGATGATACAATGGCACTAACGCTATAGCATCGTGTGTAGCCTACATGAGATGAGAGTGAAACAGTAAAACACTTGGATTATCACGTTATTAGCTCACGAAAAGGTGAGATTCGACGTAAGTTCTCGGATGCGGTTTTCCCTGCTCATCTTCTTCAGCTTCATCCTGCGGTTCTGGAACCAGATCTTCACCTGCCTGTCGCTCAGGTTCACGCACTTGCTGATCTCTAGGCGGCGCTCTCGGGTCAGATACATGTTGAAGAGGAACTCCTTCTCCAGCTCCAAAGTCTGGTATTTTGTGTAGGGACACCGTTTCTTTCTCCCACTTTTTGCGGTCAGCCAGTTGCTCGTCGGGGCGTCATTGTTAAACTCTGAAAGATATTAATAAATACAAAAAACACACATTAAGATTTTCACAATCCAGCTACATTTGAACACATTTGACTGAGATGATTTTGGGGTCCTCAGTGATGGCAAGATACATAATGCAGTGCGTAATGTAGTGTGTCCTAAATTAATTAGGACACTACTAATGCAAAAAAGCGGAACCACTGGTCCAGTCAGTACATGGAGCAGCATAAATGAACAATGGTAATTAGTTTATTTGCAGGGTATGCCGGCCACTATACTGTGACACTGCTACATCTTCACGCCTGAATAATACTTTTCCTTGTCCATGTACAGTGTATGTCCAAGACATTTTGAACTTTTTAAAAGTCTAAACGTACACCGGCCTTTAAATTCGTCATGTGACATTTAAGATGACAATACAACACAACACTTCAGAAGGATTAAGCCTACAGTTTACATTTGAATCCAAACATGGCAACATCATTGCGGCATAAACGGTCAATTAATTAATTAATTAAAGTCCCATTATGATATCCAAATGTGAGTTACATACAATATTCAAGTAGCCAAGTCAACAAAATTGCATAACAACACCACGTCAATAAATATAACGTAAAATAGTAAAATATAAGACCAAGAGCCTAACGAATGTAAAAAATTAAGTGAAATAAAGCCGCTGACTGCTGCATGGTAAAAGCATGTTCGGGCAGCTTGAGGAAGGCTCTCATTAAACATTACGACTTAAGTGTTGTTTGTGCTTTATACCGGCTTTTATGATGTTCGTCTTACACCAGCACGCAATCAAAGCTTTTATTGTAGTCTACCCACCTTTGGTTTCCTTCTGTGACGACTCCGGGCTGGACACAGAGGACTCCTTTTTCTCCTCCGCGCAGGACTTGGCGTCTGGACTTTCGGCGGGGACCGGTGTTGAGGTTTCACGGTCCTGTGGCGAATGTTCCGCCGTCTTGTCCACCTCGGCATAAGACGGATGCGACTTGGGAGCTACTTGGCTTAGTTGCATCAACGTGGTATTTGGACTTGGCGGTTCGTGACAGTAATCCTGGTGCTTTCCACTCGCGTACGTTTGGCTCAACCTGAAATATCCCGGAACCGGTATCTCTGGCCCATCCGCTGGACACGACTCGGGGAGGAGGTTAGAGTATGTTGGGACATCCGAGGAGCTCACTTTCGCCCTCTTATCGGAGTACATGCAGCAGTTGCTTTCTGCCTTTATGCTCTGTGGAAACGTAACGCTCGCTATCTGGCTGATGTTTGGCTCTAGCCTGCAAGATCGGTTCGGGTCAGTCCAGTTATCTAGTTGAGGTATGTACGAGTGGACATTCATGCCCATGTTTTGGTGGTTCACCTCCCCTCTTTTGCCGAAAGACGGCAGAAGTCCACAGGTTTGCATTCCGTACGTTCCCATGTCTGCACCAGAAGACATGTACACCCCGCTGTTGGAGTAAAAGCTATCCGTCCGGCAAGCACCAATCAACGAGTCGACCAGAAAGGGGTTTGCCGCAGGAGAGCTACTGGAAAAAGACATTTTTGGATTGGAGGTCTATAGAGGAGGGAGATGTCCGTCGTAAGCTGACATATCGAGGAAAACAGTGTCCGTGCAACTCAGGATGCCTCTCTACCACATGACGAGCCCACCAATGAAATTTGAAAATGGCCTTGAGACGCAGGCTCTCCGACCACAGACGCGTCGCCGCGCACCTCGGATACGTGGTCAACAGCGACACCTAGAACACGGACTTGAAATTGGTTCCACCAACTTACAAAGGGCACCTCCGGTAGCACATGCCGTAGGCTACACATGAACATAACTCGGATGCTCAATACATGAATAAATAGCTTGGAGAAAATCAGCTGTCCATTTAAACAAGTGGACGTTGATTATCACCATTTCCGGGGACGTAAAATGAATGTGTGCACTGGACTTGCGCGTGTGAATGTGCAGATGCGCCGTTTCCATGTATGGCGCAGAGGCGACAGCTGCGTCCTATCAACACGACGCGTCGCTCTGGAATTAGTATAGGAAAAATAATGTATGCGACTAATTGTCTGTATCTATATCATATGAAGTTCAAATTCATCTACTGAATAATTAAACAGCTAAAGAATGGCGCTAATATTAGTCGGACGATTAACATATAGCCTAGACCTATACACTAATTTCACATTTGCAGTCTTTATCGTTTGCTAAAGGCTGGTTAAAAAACTAATGCCGTGCCGTACAGGGCACGGATATAGTGTAGTATAGTGAATGAATAGGCCTACCTGCGTCTTGAGATGGTGATGAAAAGTACACTACCATTATTTAAATTGAAGTGCGTAATCTCTCATCTTTGTGCATTGATAAATATAGGCATATATATATATATATTTAAATATGCCTGTGTCCTTCAATAAAATTGTCACTGATTTGTTAATGAGGTATAGAAGTAGGCCTATTATTATTTTATATTAAATTTTTATTTTTATTTTGAGTATATAGTCTAGTAGTCCTATATTATTTAGTTATTTTGAAACTATGGATATTAAGGATTTTAATAATTAATTGAAGATGAATTGTTTAGACCTGCAACTGTTTTTCAAACTAACGGTTTGGGGATTCCTACATTTTACGTGGTTGTGTTTTCCTTATTTATGTTTTTGCTGTGCTTACATTTTGTAGTGGCTGCAATGTTGCTTTTATGTTTTGATTGTTCTTGTTCTTAGCCTCATTTTGAATAAAAGCGTCTTCCAAATGACTACAGATAAATGTAAACTGTTTATTTCTATAAATCTGCTTCGCTCTGTCCTCCATTGCGCATGTAAGGAAGACTTTAGCCTACTAACACATGGAAAGTAACAATGTTATGCGTCCCAAAAACAGGCCAGCTGCGATTTAGGATAAATGAAAACAAACCAATACTGCTATAATACTGCTGCTACCGATTATTTTCACAATAAGCTGTAGACCTTACACGCCCGTTCACTACAACACATTCTGGCTGAGATCATAATATGACAAAATGACAAGAATAAATGGAAACTATTTTAAGGGGACATAGATTTAACTAGAACTATAATTGGCTTTAAATTGAAAGTAAAATAGCATTTCAAATCGAGTAAAATATTTCTTTCACAGTTATATTTATGTAATTATTTCTGAGGCATTACCTTTATTAACATATTGCATGCATTGTGTACAACTTTGTGTTTCTTAAAGGACTTTTCTTTAAGGATTTTGCGACAAATTGTTGATAAGAAGGTTATTTGATTATTTCTTTGCAGGGCTTGGAATGAGGTCTGTCTATATGTGTCATGTGATTTAGATAATACTATATAATAATACTAATGGTCTACTTCAACCTTTTAATGTTGACGCATTGTGCCTGCCGATATCATGTAAGCCTAACTATTTATACAGAACACATTAACACTATCATTATAGAATATATAGAATATATAACTTACATTACTCGAAACGAGAATAACTGAAAAGCGTTCAATTGTAGAGTCAAACTTTGTAGGAATTAAATAAAATCACTGTTCGGGTTAATGAGAGTTATTATTCAGACAGACCGCTGTTCAAACAACGTCCCAACACAAATACAAATATATATATATAGGCTTGTATTTATATATTTGTACAGCTGTATCTATGCCATCTATTTACCCACATCTGTGTGCTTCAACCAAAAATAAAATAATAACCAAGGTATCAAATGAAACATTTGATCTCTCTTATGGCCAGCAGCTACAAGTCTGCCCTCGTGTGGCGAAAATGAGAAGCGACGCCAGAATGTCAAATGGGATGGCATTCATGCGCAAGAATTCATTTATGTGCCCATTATTGCATCCACGGCGCGGGTTCGAGGAAAGCGATCCCTTTAATGATCGGTGATGATCACTTTTCATTGACCGCAAATATACTCCCAGACAGCCTATCAACCCGCCACATACACACATATAGGCCTACACATGCCACGTGTTGCTGTTATATGCAGGCCCAAAAATGTATAGTATAAATTATGTGTCTATATACATTACGGGTTAACACTAGTTCAATAAACAATTAATTGTATGCATTGCATTGATTCAGCCTGACGGCACACAAAACACCGTTAGACGAAAAGGGATGGCAATGGGCCTAGACGTCATCATTATCATTACTACAGCAGCGAGACTTGCCTTTGTCCTTGGCGACTAGGCCGAGAGCTGGGATTACAACAAAGCAATTTAAAAAAGGGCATTTGAGACTTTAGACTTTAGGCTATTTGTTGTCAAGTGAGAAGAAGTGAAGGTCCGCGGCCTGCAGTTAAATGTCTTTCTTACAGGAAAGACTCGGTTCGCTTGTATTCTTGTGGTTGAGGCAATTGCCCCTTATTTAGGCATTTACAGCTGTCTTTATTGTCCTGTCTAGACGGTTCAAGGTTTAGCAAACAATCCAGTATAAGAAATAAAAGAGCCATATAGCCTACACCAAACTTCGAACAGCGGAAGGCCTCACAATCCAACACATGTATTGGTTAGACGATTATCCTGCGTAACATGGAGGTGTATAGTGCCTTAAATAATACATGTTTTTATTTCACACACCACAATACATCACATGCATATTTAAAATGCATACACAAGTGGGCATTTTTTTGTATAAATAAATTCACTGAATAAATGTGTCCTCATATACCAGACTTGTAAAATGTTACGTGTTGATTATACAAACACCAAAAAATATCGTCAATTCGTCCACGCTTAACAGCATTCGCGTTCTTTCGCCATAAGCGAACAATTTCCAAAAAAATGCTATGGGGTGGACAGTCTTAAAAATGTTTGAGTTTGATCCCATATATCATATATATCACCATGTCTCCCACCCGACATGTCCGTGTCTTTGACCAAGGGTTTATCTGGTCCATGTGTTCATCATCAAAATAAGGGATTCCCAGTGAAATACTGTAGACGGTCGCGGTTGAGTTTTTTCTCTTTCATTCTTCTGTTTTGGAACCAGATCTTCACCTGGCGATCTGACAGATTCAGCATCCTGGACAACTGTAGCCGCTTCTCTTTGTTGATGTAAACGTTGAAGAAGAATTCTCGTTCAAGTTCTCGGATCTGGTATTTTGAGTAAGGGCATCTCTTTTTTCGCGATTTTGTCGAACCTGCACAGAGAGAAAAATAAACAACAGCAGATGAGAAAACGAGGAAATCGTGACAATTGTTGAAATAAAAAGTAAGAAGTAGCAACTGTGGTCCCTTTGACATTCAGCACAAAAGCTTTCTCTCTCGGTCGGACTCAACAGGCGTGCACGTGTGGCGAACTAGAGCGCGCGCACACGCACACAAATGCGGACCTTTTTCATCTCTCCCGCTCTCAAACGCACACACACACACACACACACACACACACACACACACACACACACACACACACACACACACACACACACACACACACACAGTCCTACTCAGAATTCGTATGTAAATTGTGCACCTTTCTTTTTCACATAGCCTGGCTGTTACATGGTGCGAATGGTTTGTATATATATTTATATATATTGGTGAATGTGCACCAGGCCTATACAATGGCGATATAGTTTCATAGGGCTATAGAGAAGTGTAGGCCTACTTTAAACCGTATGGCATTTTTTTTAACCTCTTTAAGTCCTTGCAAACCGACATCTCAAGAAACAGCTAATTTAATTTGCATACACAGGCTATGCATGTCCATTTAAACAAATACGCAAACTGCCGTTATGATAAACAAATCAGTGAGCAGAAATAGCGTTTGGTAACGTTCCCATTGTAAATACCTTTGTGACCATAAAGTACATCTTATAGGGATATAAAAAGGTTTGCATGCTTATAAAGCGACACATAAAACTCGACCGACATGGTGGTGGACCGAGCTTACGCACTCGTCCATTGTCTACAAAAGCGATACTTACTCTGATCGCTGGTCTTGTCACCGGAGTCCAAGGATGAGTCTTCATTGATGTTCTCCGTTGACTCTGCTTTGGATTGTTCTGGTTTGTTTATTGTCTCACCATTATCTGTAGCCTCCACGGAGACAGGCGACTCTGTCCTTTGTTTTGTGTGCTCCGGGTTGGTCTTCTCCGAGTTCAGAGTCTCAAAAAACTGGTCGAACCCCTGCGGAAGGACCCCGTTCCGGCCAACATTAGCGAGGAAATTGCACGTCGAGTTCGCACCAACGTGGTGGCCATAGGAGTCGTTTTTGAATAGCATGTCCGCCCTACCAGAAGACTGAATTAAATCCCGTTGCATGATCTCCTCCGTAGAGTAATACGACGCGTAGTTGCCCCTGTAGTGCCATTTGCTCGGATGATCCAGTCCATAATCCCTGAAAGCGACTTCGCGAACTGGTTGGACTTGGGCTATGTTGGGAGAATATGGAAAATTAATTTGACACGTAGTGGTTTGCGGTAAAAAGGAAGTAACTGATGAAAAATCAGGCGCCGAAACGTAATAGGTACAGTTCGGTAAATACATATTAGAAGCGCAGTTGCTGCGATCATCGTATTCCGTCATCTCTCCCCTTCCCTTTGCAATAGTGAGGAAAGCTTGACTGTGTTAAACTTTGTCCATGTATTGCACCATAGGCGTGTGGAGCGAACTCGAGAAGGCGAAAAAATCGGAAACGTAGGCAGACCTGCAATTCATCTTCATCGATTCTTGAGGTAATTGTGTCATGTGATCCTGCAAGGAATTTACCATATATCAATATCACTCATTAAAAACTGTCCTCGGAAACTCATGTGGGCACATGAGACACGAGAGTTCATTGGTTGTGGTGGCGTGTAGGCAACTCCTCTCAGCCTTCTTGTCCTATGGCTCGAGGAAGGGAAATGTGTGAAGCACCGCTGGAATATATCACTGAGGGTTTAGAGTAACGTAATCTTCATCATGAAATGGCACCCACACCACGTAGGGATTAATCCGTGTGCTGTGGAGAAGACACCGTGGGTTGCAGCGACAGACTAGACACATTGAAAATGACCTCGACTTATAACTTGGAGCCGAAAAGCTCCAATAAGGCCACAACGCGTGCACCCGTATTGGCTACTATAGTAATCCGTTATAAACACGTATTGCATATGCCTGTGGGATGTGTACTCGTGGGAGATATGGAAACATGTGATTTAAATGTAATGAAATGTAATAGAAACTACGAATGTTAAAGGGACGTGTTTACATTTCAGCGTATACCGAAATAAGAAGAATAGTTGAAGCTTGAAGCTTTACGCATTTTACGCAAGGAACAAAACACATTTAGGTGCATGGATGTAATTTAAAATCCAACACACAAATAAAACATTTAGACATTTAGATTTCAGAAAGTACATATTATTAGGGTTTGTGGTGATATGACAGTGGTTGTTCTCTTACCTTAACATTCCAGATGCAGAGCAATGGACTGCTAAATAACCACGATGCACAGACATTACGCATTGCATAGTGTCTTCAACCCCCCCCCCCCCCCCCAAAAAAATAAACTTAAACTGTCACCGAGATATGTTAAACGTGGCGCTACATTGCCAAGTACAGAGAAATCCCACTGGCTTTGACCGTCTGGGTTGGTGTGCACGAAGCAGTCACCAACAACCGTCTGCGGGAAATTGATTTTATTGCACAAACAAAGGGGCGCTCACTAGTTAAAGTAAGCTTTTAGTCGAGGCCGGCTCGGCGGGAGAAGGACTTGTACCAACAGTTTGAATTAAACAAATCCGCCATGCAGCTTCGAAGAGTTTGTTTTTCTTTGTGAGTATATTTTTCATTTTTATTTTCTAAAAATGTAGGATAGTCAATATGTCAAATACATTTTTTTTAACTAAAAACAAACAGAAAATACATTTAGGAAAAAACCCCACTAATTTGACTTGTAGGGCTGGGCAGGAACTTTGGCACCTCGAGTTAGATTTTATAAATTGTAAATGCTATTTCAGATACAAGTTTATATTTATTAATTTAAAATGCGTAATGTGTAATTCCAGCATGTGGTTTTCTAGAACATAGGTTACGATAACTAAAACTAACCCGAACCGAGGCCTTCCAGGCTATATTCAGCCCTGCCGTTTACTACACCACAACCCAATGATTAGAAACCAACACACAGAGAAATGCTTTTATGATATGTATATTATATATAAGAACAGAACATTAAATTGACAACAGCAAAACTAGACCCACAAATTAACAGTGAAAACACCTGCGTGCCAGTATAAATACTTTATTATTAATAAACAAAATAGCGCAACGCTTATTTACCTACAGCGACAAAACAAAGTAAAAACGTTAAGTGAAATGAGGAAATGTATTTCAAATTACATTTGTGGAAAATGCACAAATACATTTGGTTTTGGTCAGTGTATTAATTTGTACGATGAACTATTATATCCTTGTTATTATCATATACGCCTAATTGTTATTAGTAGTAGGCCTACAGTCAGCACGTTATTCGTGGTTATTATATTATGTGCAAAACAAATCGTGCGAGGAAAGAACAAATGAAAGAAAAGTGTGAGAAGTGTTTCTCAGTAACTATAAAACACAAGCAGCGTGGCTCCACATCACGCGGTCGAGTTGCTCTGATTGTTCTGCTGGAGATCTAATTGTAAAATGCCTTCAGACACACCAGTACCTACTCCAGGGGTCGTTCCAACGCGCTCCACAGCGCTAAAATTTAATCATAACGCAGTTAAGAGAACACCGTGTGGATGTAAATAGACAACTTGGCCAATATTGTGCCAAAGATTTTAGACAACTTCACACCGAATACTTGACCTTAACTTTGTTCTGGCGCCCCCAGTGTCTGCAGAGCCGGAACTGCCCTCTGCCTTTGTCTGTCAGTAGTGCTGCTGGAGGGCCCTGGGCCCCTGGGCAAAACACAATAACAACAACCCAGGGACGCCTACTGGCTAAGATAATGGTTTGATGGTGGCAATGCACGAATTTGCACGAAGTTTGTAACGTTGTGGATTGGATTAAACATACTGTTATACAGGTATACAGTTAGCCATATAAAATAGGACTAGCTGCGATACACGTGGACCAGGCTTTAGACACGGTTTAGATAAAGTACGCTAAACTATGTTTGCACATTAACTATAGCCTAGGGTCCGTACTATTTTACTAATTAAACCCTAACCCTAACCCTACCTTAAAGGTGAGATAATGCACGGATTAAATCAAAACAAAACATGATTATACTGAAACGTGATCACTTTCATTTGTCGCTGCTCAGACTCAACGTGGTCTAACAATAATACATACAAAGTATAGGATACATCATATCTGATGTATCTGATGCCTATATCTATAGATTAATTTATAATTTCTGTGTATGTTTTAATGACGGGTTTGATCAATACAGGCCTAAACGAAACGCTAAACAGAATGATCTACAAAATACACATGACCAACAATTATTAATGTATGATCATTTCCCACGCATATTAACGTGTTGGGTTTCATTTTAAAACTAAAACATCAAAGAAAGTGACGCAGTCAAATAGGTCCGCGTAGACCTGTAGGATATGCGTGGGCCAGACGCACATTCAGAATAATACAAGATACATAAATAAATATACATGCAATCCAACTGTATGTTGTTCTTCCATCTTTATTTAAACAATACAGGCCTATAATAGTAGTCATTAGCCTACACAGCTATAGCATAACGCGCTACGTAGCCTACAAAGGCTAGCCTACTTGATGTTTAGGCTTAACATAATCTAGGAGTCTAATTATAAGTCTGTAGTGTCATATGTCACTGATGCAGTCAAATCTGGCTTTTAATATCAAGTTACAAGCTTCTAGCGACTTAAGACATATTGGGATGGCTAACGTGTTTATGGATGACGACTGTGCCTAGGATTAGGCTGCTGGTCTTAATAAATATAACATATAGGCCTAATATAGACCCAGAAATGTTGAATATAATACTATTAATATAATACCACACTACTATATATTTGATGTCATTGAAAGACAACGAAAGATATGCAGTCTGTACTGCAGTCTGTACTCCCAATCGCCTAGGCCTATACTTGTGTATTATCTTGCCTATATGTAGCCTATATTACCTATATTTCCTAGACGTGTCTCCGACATTTACTCATTTAAATGCTTACTTTTTGCGTTATTCTCTGACATTTAAATGTCTAAAAGCAAACTGAAGCCACAATCCCTGTGAACAAGTTCACGGGCTACTATGGCAGGAGCTTTAAATAGACGCGCCTCTGGATGTTCGGATAAGGTTTGTAAACTAAGGCCTATATACGCTGACGCATCAGGGTTATTCAAATGCCAGGATTTCAGTGGAAATATGTTTAATTACAAAGAAGGCATAGCAAATGTAGGCAACTGCTGCGGCCTCTAAATCCGTATAGAGGAGAGAGGATTTGGTCTATTTACGTTCACTCGTTTAATGCAATGCGTTAATTGAATATTTAACCCACGAATAATAAGCCACTCAGACCCTTGTGGGGCCTTTGAAATTCACTTGTTTTCATTAAAAAAAATACCTGGGCATACAATGATGGGTTATGAAGACCTTTTACATCCAACTACATCCCGAGGACAAACTAAATCAGATAAAACAAATATTTTGCAATTTGAGAAATGTTTTATTAAACTTTGATAGTCCAACAAAACATTAGTATAATACTTTTAAACAAAGACAAACAACAAGGCGGACACGTAGACCTATCTGTGTCGCCGCATACAAAATGCACAAAGGCGTCAATTTAATCATTCATGCGTTCATATGAAAAAGACAATGCCATTTTAAAAAATAGCAGAAACGTCACAAACTGTAATTTGTGTTCGTCAGGATGCTTATATTTGATTTATTATTAATTATTATCTAATTTATTATAAATCTCATTGATTTTTTTCTGACTTCTTGTCACACTTTTTACAGGAATGTCATCACATTTCATAAATAAATTCAATCTCATAGTGATGCATGCGGGGGGGAAAAAACTTTTCTAGTCTACAAATGATACGAATAATACTGATTTGGTGTCGACAGTGGTCCGAGCAGATGAAAACGTTGTAGGGCTGTTCTTCTTCAATACGAGAAGGCTTGTTCCCGCATCATCAGTCGTTTCTTCTTCATCCTGCGGTTCTGAAACCATATCTTCACCTGTTGATCGCTCAGGTCCAGTCTGTGCGACAGGTCTTTCCTCTTCTGCCTGTTTATGAATTCATTCATCATGAACTCATTCTCAAGTTCAGCGAGCTGGGGTTTTGTGTATGGCTTCCTCTTCTTCCTAGTTCTGGCTTGGGATGAACACCACGACGCGCCTGGAACGAGAAGCACACACACCAAACCGTTTAAAGACGCAAGGTTATAATCTACAGAAAAATACACAAAACCACCAACGATATTTGGCCCCCAGCCCACAGCAAAAAAACTCTGAATACTTAAACAGTTTGACCTTGATTACAAGTATTAACCGAAACATGCATTTTCACATTATCTCTTAAAAACAATCCACCGCTCAGTCGCCTGCGGATTCCTGCAACAAATAGCGAGCTTACTGGAGGACTGTTGGACCGAGTTCTGGTTCCTGCCGTTCACACTCGCTGCGTTCGTGGAATTCGGATCAAGTGAGGTTACAGACGCTTGAGGGCGACTGCTATCTGAATATTCGTATCTGCTCGAAGATCTACGAGCGGAGGGAACCCCGTGATGGTCCTCCACAAAAATGTGACATTGTTTACCCGATTCCTCAAGAGCCTTATGGGTCGTGTCCTGAAAACAGTACCGGTTCGGCTCGTCCGCCGGACCTTTGGTCGTGAGACTAGTGTTCAGGGACACCGGGCCGGAGAGGAAGGGTGGGGAGTAGCCTCCGAAGCCACGGTGGCTCTGTGGTGGTGGTGGTGGTGGCGGTGTGCATGAACTTGAAGATGTCCACGGCAGCGTGCACACCTCCCTCCTGCTGTAGGGGATCTGGTGAAGCGCGGGGATGTGGGCTCCATTGCCCCGCTGGAAGTTGGAGAAATACAGCGACTCCGGAGGAGGGAAGTTTAGCAGAGAACCAACGTAACCGGCGTTCAGAGGATGATTCCGTTCACACATTTCCATCGAGCTCCCGCAAACGCGCTTATTATGGAAAGGCTTTTAGCGACTCCTAAAAAATAAAGGCAAGGTAATTGTTGATTTGTTAATGCCGCGTCACGTGATATGCAAAACATAACGTCCCGTCCCACCCTTGGTTGCAGTACAGCAAAGCAAATATGCCATGAGGAAATATTATTGGAGGAGGGGTCGTTCTCCCTCTTACCAAATCAAAGCTCCTTCTGTAGGACTAGTTGGTTTCAGGTTTTTGTTTTTTTGGTTTTATTTTTCAGAAATGGTGGATCTTTATCTTTGTGAATAACTCGGCTTTTATTTACCACAACCAGGCTTATAGGACAGCGAACAAGATGCAAAGCTGTTTTTGTTATTATTCTTTTTTTTAACCAAATCTATAGTGCTTCCATTAGATATTTGAAATGGTTTCTTATTGCATGTGTAGATTGAGAAGTGGTGACTATAGTGGGATATGTGTTAACATCTTGTTATGTTATTTCTGATTCTTATTTGCCTAGGCCTGTGAATCAGACGCCAACCAGAATATTCATTATTGTTTTCAAATTAGCCTCCAATTGAAATAACTAAAGCATTGCATACACAAAAATACATTTAAAGAGTTTGCATTTAGGCTATTTATCTATCCGAATATAACGCAGATAATGCCAAGTTCACGACAGACTAGTGCGCCATTTTGAATGTTTGAATCATTAGAATGGAATCAAACAAGTTTGGGGTTTATATATTCTATTATTTTATATGTTTCCGTTGAAATTTTCATAAGAGACATAAATATATTACATTTAATCCTGTTTTCCTATATAATAATTGCGTTATCTGCGACAAACATCATCGAGGTTTATAGTAGCCTAGGCCTGAATATATATCGGCCTATGTCCTCATTGGGTGAGATATTTTAGAATCTGAAATAATCCCCCAATTATTTAATTTAGTTCATAATCACAAACACACACACACACACACACACACACACACACACACACACACACACACACACACACACACACACACACACACACACACACACACACATACACACACTCTCACACACACACACACACACACACACACACACACATGCTCACACATGTGCACACTCACACACATACACTCATGCACCCACACGCACTCTCACACACACTCTCACAC
>OOFB01005742.1:10877-27238 GCA_900323305.1 Trachyrincus murrayi
AACGAAATTTAGGTTGAAGACCCAAAATGTTAATTCAAAATGACGAACTGAACATGAACAAATATTTGATACATCATGTTCCATCTATTAAGAGTCGTCCTAACTCTAACCCTGTCCATTAGAGTCCTCCTAACCCTAACCCTGTCCATTAGAGTCCTCCTAACCCTAACCCATTAGTCATCCTAACCCTAACCATGTCCATTAGTCCTCCTAACCCTAACCCATTAGAGTCCTCCTAACCCTAACCCATTAGAGTCATCCTAACCCTAACCATGTCCATTAGAGTCCTCCTAACCCTAACCCTATCCATTAGAGTCCTCCTAACCCTAACCCATTAGAGTCCTCCTAACCCTAACCATTAGAGTCCTCCTAACCCTAACCCATTAGAGTCCTCCTAACCCTAACCCTTACCTGTGCGATGCCAGTGACAGAGATGGGGACACCATGGCGAGTGTACACCTTGTCACTCTTCACATTCAGGGTCAGGGTGTTCAGGGTGATCCTAGGAAACATGGAAAGAATATTGAGAGCAGCCTTAAAAAACCTTTAAACTGCAATCAGTCCACAGTACTAAAGCTAGCCAAAATATAAATGGCAAACAGAGGGAGAGATTAGGGAAATGTGTTACTACCTCTGGATCTGCTGAATGCAGGGGAGGACAAACACTCTGCCTCCTGCAATCATTAAAGGAGGAGAACGACCAAAGCCTAGGCAGAGGAAAGACAAAAAACAAGAAATTAAATCACCAACAATGCAAAACAAACACTAAAGACACGGTGAATTGTGAATAATCCCTTTGATACAAATTCATCATTAACACCAGTCGAAAAGCAGTTAATGGGTCAGTCCAGGTTGGAAAGTCCAGCGTCAGTAATTCTAATAATATAAATATAATATATAACAATATAAACAAACCCCAGACGTGTAGGATCACTGGATGACTCCTGACACAGAAAGTGACGTTTGGTTTGTGGCGGTGTTACAACATGTCATGTGGATAACTGTTGGTTAAGTTAACCCTAACTATCCTTGAATGATCAACAGTTCAATCTTTCAACTAAATAACATCAATGTCTTACCGGAGACGACCATGGCTTCATTTGGACCGCAGGTGTAGAACATCTTGACTGTCGCCTGGGGTTGAAAGAAAAACTAATATTTTTATTACCAAAAATATAGCAAAAAACCCCAAAAAACAATAATTATACAATAGTAGGTCTACACGTATCGTCGGTTTTTAAATGTTGATGAAAAAACATTCATCTTTTAATTTAAAAAAGTACTGAGATCTAATAAATAGCATTATTAAAGATCCATAATGTTCAAATAACGATAGTAATAGTATAGACAGGGGCCTTCTTTCCATTACCGTCCTCAAAACATTTATATTTATTATTTACATCATAATAATAATAATAATAATACAAGCATGGAGTCAGATGGCTACGCGTTTGTCAATCATCCAACTGGACTCGAACTAGCTGGCGAGCTAATCCCTTTAGCCTAGCAACAACACATCACAAACTAGACAACCTAATACGCATCAGATTGACAACATAAAGATCGTATTTGTCTTAACTAACGGTGCGGTATCCTTCGAGAAGTACTAGTTGCTGCAATTAAACGTGATAATAAGAAGAATTCAATAGGCAAGAAGCTAACTGGCTAACTAAGCTACGCCCAGTTTTACTGCATTAGCTGCCGCTAGCATTTAAACCAAGCAAGCTTACGATTCTGTAAAACTTACCTAAGTTGTATATTTGAATAAAGAAGAGTCTGCGAGAATGCAATCGCCTTTAATTGTATTCGAACTAGAGTCCTAGTTCGACGACTAACGCTTCCTGAATTATTGGAATGACAAATATGTGCATAGACAGCAGATGACTAACCTAACCCTGTCGCCATCTAGTGGTGCATATGGACACCTGCACGCAGCACAACTTGCTTTTATTTTTACTATTCATGCGGTCATTCTCTTTCTCTCTCTCTCTCTCTCTCTCTCTCTCTCTCTCTCTCTCTCTCTCTCTCTCTCTCTCTCTCTCTCTCTCTCTCTCTCTCTCTCTCTCTCTCTCTCTCTCTCTCTCTCTCTCTCTCTCTCTCTCTCTCTCTCTCTCTCTCTCTCTCTCTTAAATAATTGTCTTAATTGATTAAAAAAACTATAGGCCGACATCCATGTCGCCCGACGTCAGTGTACAGCAAAACATCACATTGTTATACCTCCAAAAGCTATGTCTTCATTACCATTACCAGAACATACAAAACTACAAAACAAATTAGGACATTTCACCATCTTCCTGCCAACCATTTGTTTCTTCTTCTTTTATCCACAGATTATATCCACTTCACACCTGATATTTACAATATAATGGGTAAATGTTTTTGGTCAATGGTGATTGGTGATTTGGTCAACTACATAAAAAAACTGTCCATAGGTGATTTGGTCAACGACATAAAAACAGTATAATTCGTTTCTGAAAGGTTATGTGACTCTCCCATGCCAACACTTGTTTTGAGCACTGCAACAAGTGCACTTTTATCTTCACTCTTTTCATATGACCTTTATGAGAGACCACACCCGAAACTATTTTTTATAGGATTGTGCATAGTAGAAAAAAATTAATTGGCAATATTTATCCACCATTAATCTCATGTTTAAATACAATTTTATTAATTGAAATAAAAATGCCGTCTTACTTAAGGGGGCGTATACCACGCTGATGACGCCTTGTGCGTCAGTCGAGCTGAAGGCGAGATCGATTCTCTCCAGGAAGTGGTCATTGTTTATTTCTTTCCAGGCATGCGGGGGACCATATCAGAAAAGGTACCATTTACCCCTCTCTTATCAAATTAAGACTTATATCATGGAAGCACAATTGACCAATATTGCACACAATAAATAATATTCATGTGTATTAAACTTCGTAACGCATGTGGTTATACTTTTATAACGCAAGTAGCAGAATTGTATAGACTTTCTTAAACTACTTTCAAAATACGAGTCATCACATTATCAAATTGTTGTGACTATGTTTATTTTTACATGGAATGATTGACCCGTAAGTTGTGTGGTAGAATAAACATAGTTAAAGAGCTTTTATTTTGATAATGTCACTGCTCAGGTTCCTTAGCGACCAAAGTTTGACGTTTATGTAAAATGCACAAATCAAGTTCAAGACAGTAGTGAAACTTTTATTTACATAAATAGAGCATGCAAATCATTACCTAGATTATCTAGGATTGTTGGTCTTGTTTACCCTAGCTAACCTTTCCATAAGTATCAGTTGTGCCGTTGATCCTATTTAACAACCTAACGGTCCTGTCACATCCGGTGTAAAGAATGGATGCAACTCAGATGATCTGCGACTCAATATTGGAGTCAGATGAGGAAGAAGAGAATGCCAATGCAAGGGCAGAGCCACTGGCAACACTTCGTGTTTTTAAAAATAAACACATTCCTGAGACCGGTGAGTGTCATTATGTCATCCATGTGTAAAAATGCTGTATGTATGGAAGGCGACCAAAAGTAATTGTATGTATTTCTGTTCTGTCTGTTTATTTTTCTTGTAATCGGACAGTCCTACCTCTATATTTCGGAGAAAATGTGCTCGGCCGTGACCCCAGCACTTGCACCTTGCCCCTTCATGCCCAGTCGGTATCTAAACAGCACACTGCTGTTTCTATATCTGTGTTTCATGGAAGTTCTCGGCGTGACAGTGCTTCTATAGAGGCGCTAGTGTGGGACATGGGCAGTATGAATGGGACTCGGAAGGGCCGCTTAAAATTGACTCCTCACGTCCGCTATGCCCTCAGTGAAGGGGACAATCTGATTGTGGCTGACATCCCGTGCCAGTACACAAGTTGTGGGGACGCAGGGAGTCTTGTGAACAGAGACTCTTTGGTGGCCAGAGAGTCTCAAGGCACCAGAGAAGATGGGGAGGTACATGCAAATGGAAACGCAGAGGAACCAGCCAAGGCATCGTTGGGTGAACATGGAGAGATGGTGGAGACCCCGGCCAGGGCCAAAGGCCTGTCCTTTGAACAGACCCCGACCCAGCCAGAAGGCAGCCTGGTGCCAGAGTCTGACTCGGACTCGGACGGAGAACAAGGGAGAAAGGAACGATGGAGAAAGACACTGGGTAAAGTTTTTCACAAGTCTCATGAGAACAATACAGTTGTTATATATATATTATATTGTATATTGTATATATAATATTGTGCTGCATTATTTGACTATACATAAATGACATTAATTTCATAATGTCCTTCCCTGAGTGGCCTAGCTTGAGATGCACTCTCTTTTTGAGGGTATTGGTGTATTTTCTTTTACAATGAGATTGCTTTAATGACCTGTAATACATAATATCCATCTCTTTGCTTCGCCTAAATTTCAGTGTCTAACTCCAACTCCCATGTATCCAGTCCTACCTGTTCTACATTCCTGAGCCCGACAAACAAAATCATCCCAGAAAGGTATTATTACACATTTCCTAGCACAAGGGTTTACTAATCCCTATACATTGCATTACATATTGTTAACATACACTGTGCAGACTGTGTTGATTGCATTTCTACATGTGCTAAACATGTTTTTCTTTAACTCCTCGACAGCGAGGACGAGAGTCCCATCACACCTTCTTCGTCCTCCAAACATCGACCTATGAGATGTGTCAGTGCCGACAACGCCGAGCAAGACGTGGGTGCTCGGCAGCAGCAACTGAAGAACAAAAAAGAGGCACAGTTTAGTGCTACTGACAGCGAGGAGGAGGACGAAAGAGCAGCACCTGTGGGGACAGAGCCGGGGAAGAGGGAGGAATGTGCACCAGAGAACCCGGTAAATAGTGTCAGCCCCTGGGCCAAAGATGGATTAGACCAGCCTGGACCAGCGCTCTCCACAGAACTCATCCCTGTGCTCAACATGGACAGTGACACCGATGTGGAGGGAGAGGAGGAGAGCTCAGTGTCAGCAGGTCCCGTGACCCCAAACAGAAGACCATCACCACCTCCAGCTAATGCACCCCAACCACAGTTAGGCCAGTTCCACATGGACAGTGACACAGATGATGAAGACGATGTCGATGATGATGCCACACCGCCGCCAACGGCCCGCGACGCAAACACCATAGAGTCCCCCGTTGAGGTTTTGGCCGCACAGCAGACGGACAGCGACACTGACGTGGATGACCATGAGCCGGACGGGGTAACCAAGGCGCACGCATCGCCTCAAACTGAAAACACGCCGGTGTCATCGACTCGTTCCGCACAGCCGCCCGACTTCCACCTGGAGAGCGACACGGACGTCGAGGAGGAGGAGGAAGGTGAAGAGGGCACTGACTCCGTCGTAAAGAGCTCATCTGCTAACGTGGAAGCAGAGTCCCATGGCGTTGAAGTCGCTCCTGCCGCCGCTCAGAACTTTGACTTGGACAGCGACACAGACGATGAAGTCCTCCCCGGCGACGCAAATAGTGACCCCGCGGGCGAGGCTGCCCAGGCGGCACCGGCCTCCGCTGCAGACACCGCCGCTCACCTGGAAATCCTGTCTGACAGCGATACTGACGCAGAGGAGGACTCGCCTCTGATCCCGCCCGTCATCGCCGTGGCGACAAATGCCGTGGCGACAAATGCCGTGCCGATGTTGCCATCCACCCCATCCTCATCCGGTCCTATTTCCCCGTCTGCAGCCCTCGGGCCAGACTCTGAAGCAAATACAGATGTGGACGAGATCAGCACCAGCGTGGATGCGGATCCAGCCGACTTCAGGATGGACAGTGATACGGACATGGAGGAGGAGGCTGGAGCAGAGGGGACAGTAGGAGGCCAGGGGTTGTGTTCCCCTGGGGAGAAGCACAGGGCTTTGTTACAGCAGTGTTCCACTCCTGTAGAACTGTCAGGTAGGATTTGACTAGCAAAGGCAAATGGTTGGAAACATCTGTTGAAATGAGGTCACTTTTAACCAGCTGATTGAACCCTGGCCTGGCAATGATCTGTTGTGTTATAATAATTCATAGAGCATCCATATATGTGGATGGGTGGGAGGATGGGGCAAACAATAGTATTTCCATGCATCCATTCCATATCAAAAAATATTTTTTAAATTGTCTATTACAAAGGCTTAGGCCTAAATACAGCTTGAAATATAGGCTATATGAATAGCTAATCATTAATAATGAATAGTTGATTTATAGTGGCTAGATCACAGATAATCGCCATGACCTTGGAATACTGCAGTCATCATTCATCAAGAGCAGAGCACAGAGCATGATGACAATATTATAATATAATAATGTAATAGTAATAATCCAATCAAATTGTGCTATACAGGGTCCAAATGATCACCTCTAATGTAACTGTATTATAATGCAGTGGATTAGAAGTTAAAGTAGGTAGTTATCTGTCACAAGCACCAGTACATTCGGTCTAGAAACCACATAAGTCAGCAGATACATGCATGCTGGCAAGCCCCTTGAGTCTAACTGGTGTCTTCAAGTTTACAGAAGTTGTATTACTTCCACGATTATTAGTTATTACTACAAATGAAAACCATTAGCAACAAGAAGCCTTGAGGTCGGGCCAAGTCTCTCGACTGTTTCCTTGTTGTGGCTTGGACAATGTTTTTTGTAAATTATTTTTGATCAATTTTGAAATTAATAGAATACACCATTAAATTATTCCTACCTATTTGTCAACAATCTTGTAGATGTTCATGCTGAAAACTTCACCTATATAAATCATCATTGTCATTGTTATTTATTATTTGAAATGATTATTGATTGGCTTTAGGAGGAGTTGTCGCAGAGATGGAAACTCAGGAATACCTCAGTCCCTCTATAGATCCATTCAAATGTAAGTAAGGATCCGATATATTTACAATGAAAGTATCTCTATCTCAACTCATTATTATAGTATATTAGGTGTCTGTGTGTTGTAACATTTGCATGCTCTTTTTCCTTTACCAGGCCCCAGGGTTCCAGCCCCCAGACTCATGGTGTCATCATCCTGCTCAGACAGCCAGGGGGAAGACGACTTTGTGGTGGCCCAGTCCTTCATCGTGGACAACCGGGACCAGCAGGCCAGTCCCTCAGGGAACTACACCCTAGATGAAACCCAGCCCTTCATCGCCCAGGGCACATCCACGCATGAAGATGATGAGGATGGGACTAGCGGGGATACCTCTTTCCAGCTTGGTTTGTCTGACAGCACCCACATGCAACCCCAGGCTCAAACTTTAGCCATGGAGAGCACCCAAGCCTTTGTCCTCTCAGATAGAGATGTGAACCCGGAGGCTACACAAATCTATCCAACTACTCCCTCTGTCGACGGGAGCTCCTTAGAGCTGGACTCAGATCTGGAGGCGACCCAGAGTTATGTAGGGAGTGCGGGGTCTAGCAGGCATTCCTCTGGGTCCGGGATCAAGTGCCAGGTGGATTTCGCACTGGAGGCAACGCAGGCATACATCCCTGAGTCTCACAGCAACGAAGAAGACGAAGAGGAGACAGCGAATATCGCTACCGCCGAAACTCAGCTTATGTACTTCCCCTCTGGATACACTCTTGCCACGGCCGAGACCCTACCGATGTGTGAATTGCAGGAAGAACACAAGAACACTCCACCCGTAGAGGCGGGGTTAGGGTTAGCCCTCTCCGTGGCGGAAACACAGCCGATGGCTACGTCTAAAGTTGGGGAAAGCGACGATGAGGATTCTGTTCCAGCTCCACGCAAAAGAAGCGCTGGCAGGCTTGTTGAAGAGGAGGAGGACACGCAGGTTAGGGTTAGGGTTCTGGGCGGGTTGGGGTTACGGTCCTTCACGACCGATTCTGAGCCAATCGCAGCTGAAGCCCAGCCGATGTCATCCACAAGTAGTGATGAAAATAAGGAAGAGGAGGACCAACCCCCGAGCCTAAAACGAAGGCGATCACGGAGAAAGCTAGAAGGTGCGACCGGCACTCATGCAACTGCCGCAGGTACAGAACCAGCAGCGTACTCTGACACACCCGAGCAAGCAAAAGGACGTCCTCAGAGAGGGAAAGGCCAAAAGCCTGGACCTGGAACCAGTAGAGGACCTGGATCCAGTAGAGGACCTGGAACCAGTAGAGGAGGCAGGGAGGAGAAGAAGAAGCAGGAGCCTCCAGCATCTCTTAGGAGCACGAGATCAAAGGGAAAAACTGCTTCCTCTACCAGAGGAGGAACAGGGGTTGTCAGGCCGGAAGACGAGAGGGGAGCGGTTGAGGAGGAGGAGAAGGAGGAGGAGGAGGAGGGTGAGCAGGAGATGCAGGGCGTGAGGAGGAAAACCAGACAACCACGGGAAAATGCGAGAGAAAAGAAGGGAAAAGAGAAGGAAGAGGGAAAGAGGGAAAGAAAAGGGCAAGCAGAAAATGAGAGGATACTAAATGAGCGTGAAGAACAGGAGAAGATGGAGAGAGCTTTGAGGGAACAAGAAGAACAGGAGAAGATGGAGAGAGGACAAAGGGAGACGGAAGAACGGGAGGGACTGGAACAGGGGAGAGAACAAAGGGAGACTGAAGAACGGGAGGGACTGGTACAGGGCAGAGAGGAGAGGGAGAGATTGGAGATTGGAGAAAAAGAAAGAATAGAGAGGGAAAGAAAGGAACGAGAAGAAAAAGAGAGATTTCAACGAATGCAAAGGGAAAAAGAAGAACAAGAAAGACTGGAGCGTGAAAGGAAAGAGCGTGAGGAGAGGGACAGAGAAGAACAAGAGAGATTAGAGAAAGAAAGAAGGGAACTAGAAGAAAAAGAAAGATTAGAGAAAGAAAGAAGGGAACTAGAAGAAAAAGAGAAATTGGAATGTGAAAAGAAGGAAAGAGAAGAGAAGCATAGATTGGCGAGAGAAGAAAAAGAGAGGAAAAGAAAAGAACTAGAAGAAAACGAGAGATTGGAACGAATACAAACAGAAAAAGAAGAACAAGAAAGACTGGAGCATGAAAAGAAAGAAAGAGAAGAGAGGTTGGAGAAGGAAGAGCAAGAGAGAATAGAGAAACAAAGAAAGGAACTGGAAGAAAAAGAGAGATTGGAACATGAGAGGAAAGAGCAAGAGGAGAGGGAGAGAGAAGAACAAGAGAGATTGGAACATGAGAGGAAAGAGGAGAGGGAGAGAGAAGAACAAGAGAGATTAGAGAAAGAAAGAAGGGAACTAGAAGAAAAAGAGAGATTGGAACCTGAAAAGAAGGAAAGAGAAGAGAAGCAGAGATTGGAGAGAGAAGAAAAAGAGAGGAAAAGAAAAGAACTAGAAGAAAAAGAAATATTGGAACATGAAAGGAAAGAGCGAGAGGAGAGGGAGGGAGAACAACAGGAGAGAATAGAGAAAGAAAGACGGGAACTAGAAGAAAAAGAAAGATTAGAGAGTGAAAGAAAGGAACTAGAAGAAAAAGAGAGATTAAAGAAAGAAAAAAGTGAACAGGAAACGGAGAGATTGAGACGTGAAAAGGCCGAAAGAGAACAGAAGGTGGCGTTGGAACAAAAAGAGAGAGAGAAATCAAGAAGGGCGCAGGAAGAAAAGGAAGACCAAGCGAGACTAGAGACTGAGAAAAGAGAAAGGGAAGAGATGGAAAGACAAAATGATGAAAGGGAACGATTGATGAAGGAGGCCCTGGAGAAACAACTGCTGGAACAAAAACAGAAGGAAGCCCAGGCACAGAGTGAAGCGCAAACACCTAGAACCACCAGGGGTCGAAGAGCCGCCCGAAGAACCCCCGCCGCCCTATCTGAACCAGACCCAGATAAGGACGATGGGCCCGCCACCAGAACCAGGTCCCGCTCCAATTCCTCCAACTCCGTCAGCTCAGAGAGATCTGCCTCCAGCGCCACGGCCCAGGAGAGCAAAGGGGGGAGAGGCCGGGGCCGAGAAGCCAAGAAGAACCGCCCGCCGGCCGTAGGCGCCACGAGGGAGAGCAAGAGGCGCAGGACGGTAGCCGGAGAGATGTCGACCGAGAGCTGGGTGGCGAAACCCAACAACGTTCTAGGCTGCGGCACCCGGTCACGGTCCAACTCGAACGATTCTCTGAACTCTGACATCTCCGCCTGCAGCGGTTCCCAGAGTAGAGGTAGAGGAACCAGAGGAGGTGGGAGAGGAAGAGGGAGAAAGACTTTGCTGGCTGAGACTGACTCTAAACCCTCTAGCAGCAGTCAGAATGAGCCATGCTCTGCCCCCAAAGCCTCTACAGGCAGGAAAAGTAAGAGACTCGAGGCCTCTGCTGTCGATGGCTCCCAAGGAGATTGTGAAGAAAAGCCAGACTCTCAGCAGTCTGCCACCACAAGGGGGCGTCGGCGAACCAATGCAACCCATTCTGGACCTATTATTGTAGAGGAACAAGAGGACACCCCTGAAGACTCAACTCTAGTAACAAGTGGCAGCACCACTGGCAGGGGCAGAGTTGGAAAAGCCCAGATAATGCCCAGTGAGCCTGTTGTAACTCCAGTTGCCTTTGATGATACTGATGGGGTTGAAAATAATGGCAGTGGAAGAGCGAAGGCAACGAGGGAGCCGGAGAGTGAGCATAAAGAGGAGAAATACTCTGCCCCGGTCCGGAGGGGTAGAGGATCCACTGTTCAGGTGAGGAAAAGATCAAACGAACCGCATATACAGGAGGAGGTGGTGAAAGAAGAGGAGGAGGAAGAGATGATTGATAGAAAGGCTAGGAGAGGTCGGCAGTCGGTGGCCAAGAAGAAGAAGGTGGAGGTGGTGAGAGAAGAGGAGGAAGAGACGATTGATAGAAAGGTTAGGAGAGGTCGGCAGTCGGTGGAGGTGGTGAGAGAAGAGGAGGCGTCTGCCACCAATGTCATGGAGCAAGATGCTGGGACATCAGAGGTAAAGATAATTACTTCACTTTCAGATTTACTTCCATCACGTAGGAATATACTGAATTTTTACTAGAAAGTCTCAAAAGACGACAACAGATAGTTGACAGTCATTGAGCAAAGAGACTTCACCCTGAACACAAAAGGCCTTAGTGCACTCAAGAAGGCAGCCTCGTCCATTAGTTAGTAGTAGCATCATAAGTAGCTTGACCCTTCTCTCCAGCACCCATTACTACAGTAATGAATTAAGTGGTTCACTCGTTCCTTTCAGTCTCTCTTCTTATTCTGAAGGAATAACACACACCCTTCCTAATAGTTATTCACTTCATGTTTTGTCTCCGCTGTTTTTCTCGGCCTTTGCTGTTAAGGTGACCCAGACCCCTGCAGGGAAATCTTCCCGGAAGCGAGACACGGCTCCAGCGGAGGCCTCTCCCATGGTCAAGTCTCCCCGTGTCTCCGTTGCCTCCCCTGGGAGCCGACTCAGGGCTGCCGGCCAACCCTACAAGGTCAGTGTTGTTAGGGAGTCAAATCCATTTGGAAGCTGAATACCTGATGAAAAATGATTTCAGGACTTCATGGCGGCAAAGCATTTGGTTTAATGGAGCATGATCATGGGAAGACACACTGGCAGCATTTACCAAGCATCTTCAATGAAACAACGAATGTTCGCAAATTCTGGGGCTGCAAATCCCATTGACATGTGTATCACTTTATTTGGGTGATCTGCCAGAAGAAATAACAGGGAATGACAGATACCTTCTGAAAATCTTCACTGCAGCAGCAAAAAAAGCAATCACTCGTAAATGGTTAAAGGCCGACCCACCTACAGTGGATAACTGGCTCGAAATTATTAAAGAAATTCATGAGATGGAAAGACTAACTTTTCTGTTAAGATTGAGAAATGATTTATATATTGCAAGATGGACAAAATGGAACATGTATTTGTTGGAATAGGGGGTGTGGCTGGCGGTCTGCGTTGACATCCTCACAGCTTAAAATCCAATTTGCCTTCCTTTGCTGTGTATTATGTAATATATAAAGACTTGTAATCTATGACTACTATGACCCATATGTACATATAACATTTGTAATTTGTTGATGTGCTGGCAATTAAGTTGCAGTTATATTGCTCTTCTGTACCACTGTTGTGGATATAAAAAAGATGCTTAATAAAATCTAAGTAAAAAAAAAAAAAAGAAACAACGAATGTTCATGACTTTTATAGGGAAACATCACATTGTAGGCACAAACATTAAAGGATACAAAGAAACAAAAACCAAAAGGTTCTGAGCTATTTAGGTGTGATATAAGGAAGCAAAATGTACAACCAAAAGTCTCACGGTCTAAACTGGGAGCCTAGTTAATTGACAATACACATCTTCGCTACAGTGGCAGACAAATGCAAAATAATCACCTTCAAATTGAAGAGAGGAAGGGGGCAAAGAGAACAAAGTCTTTGTATGAAGAGACTTTATACAAAGGCTTTCAAAGTTATCTACTGATATAGTAAAGAAGATACCCTAACCCTAACCCTATACTTTATGTGATTTGTAATTGATAAGGCCATATTTTCCACGACAAATATCAATCTACCATCCCCAACGGTACCTCCCCTTTGTTTCTGGCAGGTGTTATTCACGGGGCTGGTGGACGAGGCGGGGGAGAAGGTGGTGGTCCGGCTGGGGGGCAGCCTGGCGCAGGGCGTGTCTGACATGACCCACCTGGTGACCGACAAGGTGCGCCGCACAGTCAAGTTCCTGTGCGCCATGGCCAGGGGCATCCCGGTGGTCACTACCCAGTGGCTGGAAAAGGTTGGTTTGCTGTTGTAGCGTTTTAGCGTGGCCACATACCCCGACACTTTCTTTCTCGTACAGGACATGCCAGTACACACACACACACACATGCATCATAAAGTCATTAATAGTCATACATGTGTTCTGTCATCAGAAAGCTCATATTCTAACACAGTTTGTGTGTGTCCACACATGACCGTTCAATGCAAAGTGTTGATCAAAACCAGTAATTGGATGTAGTGATCGGATCACCATGAATGGTCTTGAATGATCTGAAGATGCATCCAAAGCAAAACAAAACTGTAGTTTATCAGTGTATGCACACTTTACTCTGCTTTCATGCGATAATTTGCCACACCGCCTTTCTTAGCACACAGCGGACTGGAGTAGATCCTGAAATGAGAACCCTTATGTACTGAATTGAGAATCCATTTTGAATCAGGAATCGATTTTGAATCAAATCGTGACCCCAAGAGTCTAAATCAAATTGAATCGTGAGATACCGAAGGATTCACACCCCTATTGTCCACACTAGTATTCACAAATCACAATACAAGCATGTCCCTGTCATTCAATCACAACTTCAGATCAATGTGACTTTTGAGCATCCAGTCTCGTTGCAAGGTGGCATTTATACTTAATTGATACTTGCAACTGCACCCGCTGATCCTCTCCCCTTATCTCCCTCTCTCGTCTCTCTCGTTCCAGAGTGAAAAGGCTGGTAGCTTCTTGTCTCCTTCCACTTTTATCGTGAAGGACACAGAGCAGGAGAAGAAGTTTAACTTCTGTCTACAGGAATCCATCAGGGTCGCCAGTAACCAGCCTCTATTACAGGTAAAGTGTGCGTGGGCGTGAGTGTGTGCATGTGTGTGTAATTATGTTATTTGTTTTCAAAAAGACACTACATTGTCCTCTTTTTGCATTGACCCTTAATGTAGCATTTTAGCCTGATAATACAGGAGGCTGCCAGTGGTGGTTGTTTACCACTGTACTGAGGTCTATAAAGTAGTGTTTGTCTTTTTATCTGCACTTTCCATGCCCGTAAGCCCGGTATGTTTTAATGTCCATTAACTTCTCCAAAGTCTCCACCGCCGGATAATGGCTGCACAGATATGACAGTTGGGAGGCAAGAGTGCAGGCAGTTCAGCAGCCCACACTGATGCTTTTCATACGTATATGTACGAAATGTTAGGGTTAAGGTTAAACCCTAACCCTAAACCTAACGACAGGTTTTTAGTATGAATGAGTATCTCAAAAAATCAAAGCTTAGCGAATTCTGACATGAATTCTGAATTCTGACATCGTGAATTCTGTCTCTTTCACGTCAAGGATCGGTCATTTACTCTGTTTCAAGGGCTGCGCTGTGGTTGATGGATGGTCAAACCTCTCTCTCTCTCTCCTCATCCTGCTGACTCCACCTTTTCCCAGGGATACGAGATCCACGTCACAAAGTCGGTGAAGCCGGAGCCGCTGCACATGAAAGACATCATTTCCTGTTGTGGCGCGAGCTTTCTGGCAAAGATGCCCTCTTCTCACAAGGTAGCCCCCTGAACCCCGAAACCCCTGTGATGAACAAATATACACGGTAACTTTAATCACCAATCTCATTACTAACAACCTCTCTCTGTCACTCTTACTCTCTCCCTTTGTCTCTATCTGTGTCTGCCTCTATCTATGTCTCCCTCTCCCTTTCTCTCCCTCCCTCCCCCTCTTTCTCTCTTGCCCTATCTCTCTCCCTCCCTCCCCCCCTCTCTCTCTCTTGCCCTATCTCTCTCCCTCCCTCCCCCCCTCTCTCTCTCTCTTGCCCTTACTCCCTGCCTCTCCATCTTCCTCTTGCCCTATCTCTCTCCCTCCTTCCCCTCTCTCTTCCTCCTATCCCTCTCTTTCTACTCTTGCCCTATCTCTCCTCTTGCCTTATCTGTCTCTCTCTCCCCCCCATCAGGAGCAAACCGTGGTGGTGTCCTGCGAGGAGGACTGGCCGCTGTGTGGCCCGGCGGTGGCCGCCTCTCTCCCGGTGGTCAGCGCAGAGTTCATCCTCACCGGGATCCTCCAGCAGAAGGCGGACGCGGAGGCCCACACCCTCCCTCCGGCCCCCGCCACGACAACCCCCCCCCGGCCCACCGGAGCCAGAGGGAGGGGCCGGAAGAGGACATAGAGGCCTTGTGGAGCCAGAACTCACTACCCAAGGTTCTTCACATTCCCATCCACTGTGAATATGTTACTCTCATCAGAACTGAAAGAACGGTGGATCAGACACAAATAGCATCGCTGCGTTGAGTTAGCAGTAGCCTAAAGTACCTTGCTAATGCTTACTCTCATCAGAACTGAAAGAACGGTGGATCAGACACAAATAGCATCGCTGCGTTGAGTTAGCAGTAGCCTAAAGTACCTTGCTAATGCTTTATCTAATACGTTTGATCTTCAGCCACGCACTCCAGAATGTATGGGTTTTTCAGACCCCCCCCCCGCCATCTGTGATAAGCAATGATGGGAAATCGAAATCTTCATCTACATCTAAACACAGATGAGGCATGATATTTGCTTTGACAGATTTTTCTAACGTGTTAAATTTCTGTCTTTTTTTCTATGTGAATGCATTCCTATGTTAGTGTGTACATATAAAAGAAAACAGGTAAAGAAATACATTTAGAGTTTGAGAAAGGTTGGTTAAAGGTTTACATTTTGTCAATAAATATAGAAAATCGATTTTACAGTGCCTACCACATTTCACTGTGTTGTATCCTCTCTCACAAGCCTAACGCTTTGTAAAGAGACCAGGCAAAGGTGAAGTAGGCCTAACGCTTTGTAAAGAGACCAGGCAAAGGAGAAGTAGGCCTAATGCTTTGTAAAGAGACCAGGCAACGGAGAAGTAGGCCTAACACTTTGTAAAGAGACCAGACAACGGAGAAGTAGGCCTTAACGCTACATTTCACTGTCACTGTAAATGTTATTCATTCCACAATTTTTTTTTCAAATGACTTATTGACATCTGGGAGTTGTATTTAAATTAGAAAGTTTTAAACCAAGCATATTAGCTACTTTGGCCTGGAATTAAAGGTTTGTTCCATGTTTAACATATTTCTTCCAAGAGAAATTGAACATAAGCTCTTGGCTATGATTGTGCCAATGCTGTTTTACAGCATTGGCACAATCATACTTCTTTGACGTTTCATTGATATTTAGGTATTCACAGAGTATCTGTGGATACCTATTGTTTTTGTATGAATTATTAAGGGAAACTGCTCTAGCTCAGCCCCCGATTGGTAACTTATTTTGAAATTTGTCCAACATATATGTATCCTTGTAAAGCAGGTCTCCAAAAAGTCTGGGACGAATTCGCCTATAGGGGGCGCTATAATTCGCGTTCAAAGTTAAACGCTTAGCCCCGCCCCCCCGATGGCCAGAAATTTCTGAAACTTGCTATATTGGCCTTATTTGACATGCTGAACATTTTTGCCAATTGGACCCATAAGGTCCGTCGGGATAGATTTTTCTGTACAGTGAAAATTATGTGAAAACTTCCAAAATCTTCTTCTACATAACCACAAGACCAAATGACTCAAAATTTGGTATACGTGCTCTATGAACGTGTCTGATCAAAAATCCTTCAAAGAATTTAAAAAAAATGTAAAATGGCCGAGTTATGCAAAAATGAAATTATTTACATGTGCGAACATTATTCTATCAATCACCGCTCTGCTTCACAAAGGGCCAGGGCCTTGAAACTTGGTAGCCACATAGAGGGCATTACCCTCTGAC
>OOFB01005744.1:0-22780 GCA_900323305.1 Trachyrincus murrayi
CATTTTCATATAAAAATGTTTCATTAAACTAGAATTGCCGCAGTCAGTGCAGCAGTATACATTGGCCTAAAGAACTCCCCATGAAGCCTGAATGTTAGTTTGTGTGCTACACACAACAGCACTGGCAACATGTGGCAATATCCCCACCACAGTTCGTGGTTCTTGGGTTGGCACAATACACACCACATGGACATGACGCCTTCAGCCCTTCTGCTATTTCATTTTGATTTGTCTTTTGCGTCGCATTCGTCTGTTTACGTCTGTTGTACATGATATGCACACCAAGGGGTCGTCTTTTCTATCGATCCATTTAGTTTGAAATCAGTCTTCATGCGCGCAATGATGCAAGATAAAAATAATAGATAATTCACCTCAAATGCATTAAAACGAAAGTAACGAGCCTGTTTTCAAAATGTAAGAAGTAGAAAGTACAAATATTTGTGTTAAAATGTAGGGAGTAAAAGTAAAAAGTCGTCAGAAAAATAAATACTTAAGTAAAGTACAGATACCTGAAAAATGTACTTAAGTACAGTAACAAAGTATTTGTACTTCATTACTTCCCACCTCTGCCTACCTCCATCTGAACCTTGACATCAAGATCTGAAAGCTTTAGTGTGTGTGTGTGGGTGTGAGAGAGAGAGAGAGAGAGAGAGACAGATGTAGAGCGAGCATTATTTGTGTAACACACACTTTATCCTCTCTCTCATGAGCATGTTCCTTCGGTGGCTAAATGCGGCGGCCGGGCGACAGAAGAGGAAGTGGAGGAGGAAGTGGAGGAGGACAAGGACTCCACTCCCGAGGGCGCCATGGCCACAGCTTCTGCCTCCGACTACGCTGTACGTAGGGCACGCCCCGCTCAACTGACAGCATTAAACACAGCGCAAAGCATTCCCTCTCTTTCCTATTTGTATTTTCCATCACGTTGACCCTGAGCTGTGAGGTTTGTTAATGGTGTATAACTCTGTTAACGTCTGCTGCTCTCAGAGTTTGGAGGCCCGACCCAGGTCCATCTACCATACGTTGGAGCCCTCCGTGGCCAAACGAGCCTCCGGCCAGGGCAGAGCGCCCTCCAGCAGCTCCCAGGGAACAGTGAGTGTGTGCCGTAACTCACTTGTTAAAGAATGTACTTTTGCTTTTATGTTGCTCTTGGTGACCACTGTCCCGTTTTACTTCCACAGAAGGAGAAGCCCCCCTGCGATGATCAGAACCACGGAGTGTTTGAATCTGTCTATGAAAACGTTTGAATATCCAGAGAGATTTGGTGGGGGGGGATTGGCATGTAAGGACTTCATGTAGGACTACTGGAAAGAGAATAATGTGTTTGATTTAAAAACTCTGTAGTATATACGATTCTGTAGTGCTTAAACCGAGTTTATCGGGATAATACAGGAATCCAGGATTTGATTAGAATAGATTCTGGCACTACTCTGCCTGTTTATGCAGAACACTTTCTTTAGCTAAAACAGTGCTATTGACACGAGATAATAATGCTTTTTAGAAACATAGGATTTCAGTTTTGTGTGCTATGTTTTAGGTAATTACTTTGTATATTTTTTAATTGCAATGAAATTGAATGTTTTTACCCTCACAGCCTTTGCCACAGTTGTAATTAGGGATTCACAGAGTATCTGTGGATACCTATTGTTTTTGACCTGGATATGTATTATTATTATTATTATTTTGAATTGGTAGCGACATATGTATCCCCGGTAAGCAGGTCTCCACTTCGCCCATAGGTGGCGCTATAATTCGTGGTCAAAGTTAAACGCTCAGCCCCGCCGCCTCGATGGACGTAAATTTCTGAAACTTGGTATATATGCCATATTCCTCTTGGACCCATAAAGTCCGTCAGGATAGATCTTTCTGTACAGTGACAATTTCGGGAAAATTTCAAAAATCATCTTAAAATTAACCACCTGCCTAAATGACCTCACAGGGTCAATTTTATTAAGTGCTCAGCTAAGCGCTAGGCACCACTTCGCCCACAGGGGGCGCAAAATCACACACAAACGCCATGAAGTCAAACCATGGTCGGATTCATTCCAAATTATGATTGTAAAAATTTAAAGTGTTAGAATGCACTTCAATGTAAACAAATCGGTTTCCTCATTTTTGAAACCACAGTTATAATTATAAGTGTTCTAACAATATGACTTTCAATAATTATTGCGGTTGTTGGGGTTGGCGGTGCACACGGTGAATCCCTTTGCTGCGAGCAGTTTTAATTGTAATTGTTCTTTTTATTTTACAGTTTGTAACCGTTTATAAAAAGGGAGGGACATTTTAACACAATGTCAACACACAATATTTCTGTGTTGACATTTTGTCACAATGTCAACAGAGATATTGAGGAAACGTTATATTTTATATTAGTCTCACACCTTGTGGAACATAGCTATATACGGCTGGTAGGCCTACATTAGGATGACTAGACATCCCCATTTCTGGTGGCCTGTCCCCAGCTGGAGCCGTACCCGGAAATGTCGCTAAAATCTGATTTTAAAAATATATTAATAGATTTTTAAATGGAAAAGGTTCTAGCTTAGTCATGGATATTAATTTCAAGACAGCTGGTAATCAGCCTCATCTGATAGGCTGTGACGCAATAGTCTGTCATTCTATCGACTTTATACCGTAAGCAGGCATGACCGATCATAAACAATTGGTTATTAATACAATATAGAACATTTACCTATTCGAGTAGCCTACTTTGGCTGGTTTACCAAAGCTTAAAACACATCATAGTAAACCATTGGCCATGTACTGCCCAATCCCTTACGACAGTACTACATTTACCATGATAAGAATAGGCAAAATGTGAATATGTCCCCTCTTTTATTTCAGAAATAATATCAGATATTTTGTTGATGTATGGACCACCAAAATATACATTTCCTCATCTGGTCACCTTATTGTACATCAGAATGCAGCATGGCATCACGCAAAACTCCGCCATATTGAGAGGACTCAAGAGAGTTGTAGTACTGTCAAATCCTAAATCAACATAAAGTGACCATGGCTAATGAATCACAATGACAAATCCTTAGATGATTAATTACTAAACAATGACCAAAAAGAATTACTACCAACATAATGACTAACATTCCAATGCTCCTATGCTCCCAAAATGGCGGCGGTCATTGCGATGTGACGTCACGATGTACAAGCCCTCATCTTCTCTCGTTTTCATTTTGTTGTCAAATGTAGATTATAGAAATAAAATAGTTTCGGTCTCTTGTCTATATAATTGAGGTTTTCCAATCGCAAGTTCTCCGATCTGGTGGCCGGTATTTAAACTATGGTAAACGCAAACATTTTACTTTTATGGGCGGCACACCTCACGTGACTCAACAAGCCAATCACAGCTCTCCTCCTACAAGGACTTCCTGCTTCGCTTTAGTGTTTACTATTTTCATCTTCTGACCATGGCTGCAGAAGGGGACTTTCTGACGAGATACCGCGCTGTTTCAAATAAATTGAAGAAGTAAGGCATTGAAATGTGGTTCTTATATTACGCATTTAGGTATTCGGAGAGTTTCTAACAATAATGTTAGTATGTACCACCTAGCAAACCTAGCGTTCTCATCTATGCAGAGCCAGCTAACGTGCTAATACTAAGCAATGTGTTTATGATTCATACATCAGCTAATGATACTCTGTCATAGTCAGTACATTCACGAAGCATATAAATGACAGTTATTTTACACTGCAAATTATAGCAGTGGCTTGATAATTGACAATAGTTGCTACATTCCGATGTATACTGCTTTCATTCGCTTCTGTACCTTTTTCTCCTTCCAGGCGTTTTCTTCGAAAGCCCAATGTCGCCGAGGCAAGCGAACAGTTTGGTAAGATGCTTTACTATTACTAACATAAACCTAACCCCACATTGACATAGTGTATGTTTCATTGGAAATTCGTATGACTAACTCAAGCAACAATTAAGCAAAACAGCCTGAATTATGCCAGGTAACTGAATTAGCTGGCATTTGAACAAGATTGTTGTGTTGTGGTCGTAGCATCATAGCATTTGACAGCATCGTCTGTCTGTGTGTGTGTGTGTGTGTGTGTGTGTGTGTGTGTGTGTGTGTGTGTGTGTGTGTGTGTGTGTGTGTGTGTGTGTGTGTGTGTGTGTGTGTGCGCGCCTATTGTTTGGTAGAAAGGTCTATGTAGCGCCGTATCACTCGCCACTCTTGTCATGTTTGCTTATTACCCGTGTTGCAGGTCAGTTGGCCAAGGAGCTGAAGCAGCAGGACTGCCTTCAATATGCTGCCTTCTGCAACCTGGCCATGGCACGGTAACTCAACACCACAATATATGGAGAACTCAAATCCTTAGGTGTTAGTTTCTTATTGCTTTAATTTATTTTGAATTGAAAGTGAAAAGCATATTTATGAACACTTTTGACCCATAGACTAAGAGCCATAAATAGCAGGGCTATTTAAGTAAGGAATAATCCACGACCGGGTGTCCCGTTATTGGAAAATAATGTACGATGAGGGTGGTGATGCGGCCTGAGGTTGTTTACTATCACTATCAAGTAAATAAAAATTTATTTGGAACTGTTAAAAAGCAGAGGTGTCCCGTTCTTGAAAAATAATGCACATCCTTGGAACGTTATTGACCAATCAGAATCAAGTATTCAACAATGCTATGGTATAAGTTGAACTATCATGTTAATTCTGATGATAACTATATAATTATGTTATATAATAATTATGTTTTACATGATGTAAAATGGTGAATGATACATGTGGTATTTTGTTGTGTGTCATCTGTCATTAAAAGTCATTGTAATGACGTGCACGTATGTTTCCTTTACATGCATGCATGTGTGTATGTGTTTGTTGCTCTTGGCTGCAGGTGTGAGCAGACCCTGTTCAACGCTCCCGGGGAGGCGCTGGCCCTCACGGACGCAGCCCGCCTCTTCCTCTCCTCGGAGAAGGAGAACCGGGCACTGCAGGCCCCGGGCTTTGATGAGCACCTGCAGGCTGCACTCAACTGCTACAGCTTCGCCATCAAGGTAATTACCCCTTCCCCCGCACTGCACCTTTTCATTAACCCACCGCTTTTAGAGCCACCGCCCATTCCTTCTTCCTGCTTCCCCCGACCTGCACTTTCTCAACAAGGAAATGGAGCTTTTGCTTGGGCAGCGGTATGTGGAGATGCAGTGCTGAATGAATGTATTCTAGATGCATATGATTCACACAGACACTAACACGTTCCTCATATTGGACTGAAGTATTTTTTGAGTATAGCACACCTGTCATACCCATAAAAGATTATAAATAATTGCCTCACACTTGTTGTTCAAATAACCAAATCAGTCGTATCTCATTCAATTAGCAGTTGGTGAAATATAGACATATCATCTTGTATCATTAAAAAAAAATGCAAAGAACAACAAGGGTTGGCATAAAACATGGAAAAACCTTTTTGTTTGTTATAATGGTACTTTCAAAACGTGTTTACAGTACTAGAGAAAAGCTGAAATAGTTTATTGGTGCTGTTATTGCTCTGTGTTTCCATGCTATCTCCATGTATCCTGAACTAAGTGGAAGAGGCTCTTCTACCAGCTGGAGAACGGCCTGCTCTGTACGCTCCAGCTCTGCCCTCTTGCCCACATCCCGACAGACAATAATAATAATAATAGTAATACAGTTGTACTAATGGTTTGCAGGTGTACATTGAGATGAACCAGCCTATCATGGCAGCCAGCCTATCTTTAGAGCTGGGGAACGCACTCAAGGTAAGACGACGCTTAACCGTCTGCATTATAACTATAATATATTAATACTTCAAATGTTTTTCACAACCGCTTTCAAAGCCCGATTTGAAGAGATTCAAAATGCTTATGTAAGCAGGGCCCACTGTGTCATCAGTAATCTGACTTTGTAGTCTTCTGACGCCGATAGGAGATGAACAGACCAGGGGAAGCCGTGGTTCACTACCAGAGAGCTGCCGAGCTGCAGACGCAGAATCCCGTCGAGGCTCTGCTGTCCATGGGAGAGATGGCCACCTGCAAAATCCTCACCCGTGAGTTCAGCAGACGATGTAACATTTACTTTAGCTCAGCATGCAGACCGGTGGGGGAGCAGGTGGTAGGAGTTTGAGGACCCACAGTTGTCGGTGTGTCGCATACAGCAACCAAAACAATTTACTCCCCATGTAACCGATGATTACAAATCAGTTTTTTCTGGGGTAATATTTTATTTTATATTGTTAGAATGCATCCATTACCTATTCTTGTTGACACAGGTGGTTGGTCAGCTCATTGCTCTTTGTATTATTGTTTATGTCTGTGTGTATTTGACTGTGTGTGTGTGTGTGTGTTCTGCAGGGGACTATGACGGAGCGTTGACTGTGTTTACGGAGATGCAGCTGATCTGTCAGGAGAGGGGTCTGCAGCTGCCCACCACCAACGCCCCCGTCGGTCTGTAGGCTAACTACTGATAGTACCATCTCTACACGATTGACTTGGTGTTCCTGTGATAATGAGCGAGACTCTCTCATGCATCTCGTCCTCTCAGGGGCCTTTCTGGACATCGTGGCCAAGTGTGAGATCTCCAGAGTTCTGCTGCTCATGTTTCTGGAGGTAGGGTTTCAACTGAAAAAAGTGATTTTGGGGGTTTACTTACCCTTTAATAGGCAAGGTATGTAGCGTCATATGGACCTCTAAACTATCAATGTAACCTTTGACTTGACAGACGATTAAGTTGGTTTGTTTAGTTTTCAAAATGAGGGGTTTTGAGGAGGAGGCTCAATGCTAATTAGACAGGAGACAGAGTACCTCTAGCAAAATATAACCTGATTGTTTTGAAGGGGATTTTCAGGCAAAAACAAAGTCACCTTTTTGGGTCCTCACAGGTTTGCACCCCTGAGCAATACAGTTTAATACGGCAGTCACACCGTTGCATTATGGGTTATAGAAGTAAGAATTGTGCCTTGTTCATGTCACTACATTGTCAAGTATCAAAACAATACTACATACACATTAGGGCTGTGAACTTATTGTTATCAATATATTATATGATTTCTTCAAATGTGTCCAAGGATTCACTAGATTTGGCTTGAATCCCTTAAATGTCAGAACCTGTCACTTATGCTCAGTTGCATCCACAAGAAGGCGCTAGTAATCTAATGTGCTTTGTGTTGAATTAAGTGCTGAATGTTACGTAAAAAAAAAAAAGAGAAGAAAAAGGAACACGGTCCTATTTACTGTAGCACGTATAGCGTATTCACGTATCCACGTACCTGGAGGCATTGACAGTTGTCCCTGCAGCGACGTGATGTCACACTGACATACCTGTCCGTGGCTAAGGAGGCGCCACCCCCCCTCCATTGTAACGCAGCCTGTTTTTTAACCATTGTTTTGACGTTCTCTGTGGTCAAGGGTTTCATATCATTAACACAAAAAAATGGCCATACAGTGCTTTTCAGATTTCCAGCACAGTTATGTGTGGACATCTTTGACGGTTGTTTTTCCTGCCATTTCCATATCCATAGTAACCGTGCGGTTTCCCGTTCTGATTGGGGGTTAGCAGGTCCAACCATATGTCAACCATCAAGTCCACCCCTCTACAATCAACCCATATTTGATGTTCCAATATTAATTTGACAGCCCTAACATCCATATATACAAGAAGCTCCCTCTCGGTCCAAAATTAATCCTTTGAGATTCATTTTAATTTCGATAGATCATTCAAGACACGTTGTTTTAAATGAGATACTATTTCTACTACTTTGGAGAAGGTTAAACTTTGAACAAATTTCTGGTCTTATAATATATGATGTATGATAGGTCTTGTTTCATCCATTGGATCAAGAAGCCCTGGCTATGTAATGTTTTCTAAATAACATTGTTTATACCCAGCCCCCTCCCCAGAAGCTGCTGCCAGAGCATGCCCAGACCCTGGAGAGGTACGCCTGGGAGTCCTTCGACCCGCACAGCCAGGGTAAACACACATGTCCGCACACATGCATGCACGCACACACACACACACTTCCGCGTTTCTCTCCTAAAGCCGTCAACCACTGAAACAACACCGCTATACATTCACGCCACAGAAACATTTATTTTGATTATTTGTGTCTCAAATTCTGAGGTTGAATTCCTAAATATATCGTTTAGTTTTTCCATTACGAAACCTCGACGTTCAACTCTTAAAGCTGCCGTTTGAAACTAGATTCACTCACTCACGTCACGGATGAATTACATTTCCTCGATTGCTGGGTGAAATCCGAAGACGCATGTTGAGTACCGCCAATAATGGTGCGGTGGGTGCTCGCGGAAACAAAGCTAGAAAAAGTTTGACTCATTTAAGCTGAATGACTTCTGTCCTCTCCTCCCCAGTGACCTTCCTGCCTGAGACGGTTTTCCTGTTGCTCCAGTCGGTCGTGGTGAGAAACAAAGCCACCATCTCTTTTCACAGCCAACAGGATTTCCTGCTTCCAACTTCCTCACATAGGAAGAAAAAGAAAAAAAACGATCTAAAATGTATATGTGTGTATATTTGTTTAAACATTATGCACTCGTATATTATGTCTGTATACAATGCATTTGTTTATAATAAGCCAATGGAGGAGGAGTTACTCCTTTAATAACCCTTAATAATCATCCTTAATAATGAATCATTAATCAGGTTAATAAACCTAGCGAGTAGCTCTTGAGCGGGGAGAGTACCAGGAGTGTAGCGGAGACTGTGTCCAGGTGATCTGTGTTTGCAGTTAAGGGTTTATTTATGCCTAGTGTCACGGCAAATGTGTTTCACAGATGGCCTGCCAGGAGAAAGACACAGAATCCCTCAAGTCTCTTCAAACAGAGCTGTGGTGAGCATTCCGCAAACCTTTCCATCACTCCAGAGATGTAGCCCCTTTCCACTACTTTCTCCATTTTCCCTATCAACTGTTACTTTTTTAATGTGTGTGTGTGTGTGTGTGTGTCTTTCTGCTATAGGCCCTATCTCTCTGCTGAACAGAACCACCTTCTCCACTTGGTGGTCCAGGAGCGAATCACCCCCTCTGGCCAAGGAATTTAGTACAGTCCGGTTCAAGGTTCCAGTTCTTCTCCCCTCCCACCCCCAGGAGAGCTCCACAATGGAACATTCCGGTCTGTGGTGAGGTCTGTTTTAGGGCCTGGGGGAAGGTTGTTGCATCAAGAGTCGTCATGCATTAGCCCCTTTTTTTCTTGTAGAGTTTATACAATACTGTTGTCCCGAATGTGCTTTCGTGACAGTTGCCCCGGAGCGCTCCTCCACAACCGCCCTGGTGCACTAGAACCGGTTTGGGAAGAGAACCTGAGACCACGCGCTCGTTCTGTTCACGTAGTTGAACCGAGTAGTCCTGCATGATCCTAATGGTTTTAATGTGGTCATTTAATGTGTCTTGTTGTGTGTTTCAACACAGTTTATTTATTGTAAACGTTTAGAAGATGATGTACAAACTGCACACTCTTTGAATCGTGTTTCTTTTGTGTGTTTTTATTAATAAAAGATATGGCTTCAATTGTAATATGGTGATGTGAAACTCCATTGTCCTCCATCCCTGGTTGATTTTATGTTCACGCGTACAAATGATATGTACTTTAATATGATAGCAGCCAACTACAACACAACAGACTCAAACACAAAATATTATAAATGGTTACAATGCCACGTAGGTAAGTAAAAAAAAAAAAAAAAAGATATACTTCAATCGTAAAATAGCAATACAACTTTGTAGTATACTGACTCTTAAGCCAAGGTTTCTCTTTCCTGATTCAAGTACTGCAACGGGAACGTTGTGTTCTTAAATACAGTACAACAGCCTCTCTAAGTAACCCCATAGTACTGTATACTCACAACATGCTTTTGACTAATACTCCCCCTCCTAGCTTCACTAACTATACACAAAGAAATGGACTGGGCTCAGTTGATTATCGCTCTCTAAATCTCTCAGGCACAGTGGCCATCAAATTATTTACTGGTAATTCTATGATCATGCGATCATGCTGCCACAAAATAGGAATTTTAATGACCCCACCCACCCATGACACCCACGCCTCACTACCCCACCCATCCCCACGCCTCACTACCCCACCCATCCCCACGCTTCACTACCCCCCCCATCCCCACGCCCCATGAAGCCTCACTAGCATCTAACCTTCCCTTTCATCCAGGCGCTAACTTCACTTCTGTAACATATTCAACACATCCAAAGCAAACGCAACGCAACCCCTTTTTAAAACAAATGATTCCCAAATGGTTTTAGATGGCCACCGCTGCCGCTGTTTTGAATTTTTGGCTCTATTTCCGATGAGAAAAGCTACTCGAATGAATTGTTGACCCCCCACCCCCCTTCATCGGCCTTACTCGCTCTTCTTCCTCAGGACGAAGTAGGTGACGGCCAGGACAAAGGTGAGGACGAAGGAGATCCAGGCCAGCACGTAGCTGTGTCCGTACCGCCCGCCGTCCGAACCCTTGTGGAAGTGGAACTCGGAGGTGTAGACCGAGGCGGCGATCATTATGCACAGACCTGCCGAGGTTAAGAAGGCACAGGGAGTTGCCATAGTTACGTAACAGAGCACAGCTCAAAAGGTTTGATCAAATTTTCATGAATTCGTCCCCCCACAGGGACGTTGCCTCAGTCTGAGTATTAATAATCATAATAATGTGATTTTTATAGTGCCTTTCATCAGGGGCCAAGGCGCTTTACATATGGCAGACACATATTGTCTTTCTCTGTTGTGTGTGTGTGTGTGTGTGTGTGTGTGTGTGTGTGTGTGTGTGTCAGTTTGAGTACTGATGTATACAGGGTAGTCTGTGTGTGTGTGTGTCAGTTTGAGTACTGATGTATAGTCTTTATCTTGTTGTGTGTGTGTGTGTGTGTGTGTGTGTGTGTGTGTGGACATCTTCGACTGTTGTTAAACACAGACCACAAAGTGTCTGCTCATGTTCACAGTGAGTGAGTACGATGTTAACATGACAAACAGACAAAAACAAATAGTAGGAAGGAAACCCCCAGGGGAATATTGACACTTAACAATAACTGGTCCACCAGTTATGGAGGCACCACACTGACACTGTTCTCAGACAGGTTTACCACTTGTGTGTTTTGTATGTCATGCATAACCTGACTTCCCCGCTACTTACAGGAGATCATCTGCAGGATTCCGGAGAATGTGAAGCGCTGTCCCTTCGCTAGGGTGAACAGTTGAGCCACAAACACAAACAGGGCCAAGATGGCAAAGATACAGGCCAGGATGGAGGTGGCCTGCACTACCTGTAGATACTCTGTAGGGGGAGACAAAGAGAACACCAAACTTCAGAAAGAGAGCCGGTAAGTGAAATGATTGAAACAAGGGCACTCATAGGGCTGTTTGTATAGATGTCAATGGTGCCGGAGATGGATATAGGGTGTGGTCATTAGTGTATAAAGTGATGGATCAACCAAATACAATGTGAGACGCAGAGATGTGTTGGAATCTATGTGGAAGCTGGGCTACTCTGCTGAAGACAAGACAAGTCTAAGTAGCCTCATATATGAATAAGCGTTATCGTGGTATAGCCCGCAGAAATGGAGCACACAGTAAAAAGGCCATTTCAACCTGAAGTCCCAGAGGTGCAACTATTGTGCCTGCATGCTGCATTATACAGTACATACATTTGCCACAAGACAAAATTGAAGACAATACACTCCTTGTTTCTCGAAAACAAACAAATTCAAGCCGATTTTGTTTTTACTCTCAAAACATGTTTGACCGGACACTAGTTATGACATGTTTGTACCAGGGACATTCCATTGTATGGCTGGTATGATAAGGATCATACCATGTGTGGTGGGGGTTACCTTCAGGGTATTTGTTCATTTGGTCTTGTGTGTAATGCCAGGCAGACCCTTTGAGCATCCAGCTTCCCCACACGTCTGTGTACATCGTATCAGTCATCCACCAAGCCTGTGGACATTACAGTACACCTTGCAGTGGTTTTCCTTTTAAATGCACGTTCAATACTACTGCAGAATGAATACAGAGAGCAGTTTCCCCCTGGGTGACAGAATCACTTGATGCATTAGTAGTTTAGTACGTCACTTTTTCTTCTGACACACACACAGCCGCTGAATCAAAGTCAATCCACATGAGAGCTTCACGGTGTACACAACAAAAACATATGGAACATGACTTGTCTTACAGCATCAATCCACTGTGTATTGTCTTGTTAAAGAAACGATAATCTATGAATTGCTTGTGGGATGGAAAACCAAACAAACTGAATAGTACTAATAATGAGTAAAGCAGTCCTACATTAGCCAGGGTGGCCACCAGTAGCATGATGATGGTGGTGATGTGCAGGAGGACAATTCCAGCCAGGATCAACATGATGGCTCGCTGAACACAAATAACACAATGAAACAGAAGGGGTGTGGATTATTTATCTATAAAATGTGTTATAAACAGACGGGAATAGAGAGAGAGAGAGAGAGACACACACACACACAGTTGATTTTCTGCTGTAACTCAGGAAGAGAATGAAATAACAGAGAATAAGGGCAGCTGCAGCGAGTTAGGACTCGTCCCAGACGTCACATTCAGACCTTGTTTTGGAGTAATTGCATGGCCTATCCACAGTGAAACACACCCCTACTTACACCCATGCAATGATCCCCTGAGCGCCGCTTCCCCACTCAAACAACAGATGAATAATAATATAGTTTAATATGTTACACTGTATCTGGTGCAATACAATAGGCCTCTGCATAGCCACCTATACTGAGACACCAAACAAATTGTCAAAATAAAGACAAACTACAGATGCTATGAATAGGCCTATTGTGAATACATTGGGATTTTACATTTCTGGCATCAAAACCCATTTGTTGTATTCTTGCTGCAGTCCCACCTGGGACATTTACCACCACTATCTTTGAAAAAGGCTCAGAACATAACAATTGACTAAACATAATTGACCCTAATGTGCAATCAAATCAAGTGTAATAAATCCCATAACATGTAATTATCAAATCCCCATCAAAATCCAAAAACATAATAGGCTTAATTATCTAATTATAGCAGAATTAATGTCATGAAGTTTGCATCAATAGTTTGTGGTGCGTCTCTCAGATGAGCAAGCTGTATCAAAAAGGTATTCTAAAGGAATGTAGTATCTTTGACATATCTCAGTTGTTGACAACAACACCGCAACGTGTAGAGGGGAGTCTATCACTAGCAACCTAATTTAAAAAAAAACTACTACTATAAATGCATTACTATTTTATGTTTTTATATCCTCAAGGTTTAAGAAAATGTCACATCGGGCTAAATAATTGCCAATAACCTAACCTGTTAACCTATTATGGGCACAAATGCTATTAGGTTCAAATTTATATAAACTCATTAGACTTTTTTTAAATATGATATATAATGTGCTTTACTAGCCTATACTTAACGGCAGGCCTGCTACATAATTGGCAGATGTTACATTATGAGTGGTGATTCAGGCCCTGGAGTCTGCTACGAAAAGAGCGCGAGAATACGACGACGGAAAATAATCAGCACGCCTTATAAGCACGCACTCAAATAGGCTTATTGAGTTGGTCTGTTCCATACTGGGCTGCTTTAAAGCCTGTGGAAACAGCCCTCTTTTATAACGATTTACTTTTGGCGGTCGCAGAGTTAAAGATCTCTTCAAAGCGTTGTTGAAAAGCAAGTTTCAACGCTGTTTATTTTGCTGATGGTCAACAATTGTAGAAAGAAAACATTCCCAAAACAGAGTTATTATGCGGAGTTAGTGTCGTACGCGAGCAACCCAAATAAAATACTTTCGGAAAAAGTAAACAATCGGAGCAAACGATCGGGCCTACCTGTAAGCACTTTGACGCACGAGAATTGTCTGCGATCCGAAACACTGTACACCCACTCAGCTCCGGACTCACAGGATACACATCACCCAACTTTCTCCCCCCCCCCCCCCCCCCCCCCCCCCCCAACTTCCCCCCCCCCCCCCCCCGCTCATTCCCTCCCCTTTGCCTCACAAAACCCCACCCATATCCTCAACATTTTCTCTCCAAAAAGTTTGAGACGCCGGCGCGTTTCCCCGTGAAACACTACACGTCCACGGTGTGACGGCGCCGTCACTGTGTGGGGCTGTGTTGTGTACACTTTCTTTTCTGCATCGTTACTATTGTTGCGCTACACAATAGTTGTACTGTATTTAGGCTTTAACTTAGGCTACTTAAAACAGACCTACTAAAATGCCCTTCAAGCTATAATGGCACACAAAATAGTAACCTGTTCCCAAACAAGATCCATGTCTTTGTTTATTATTATGATACATACTATTATCAAGTTATTGTAATATTACAATAACTTGATAATAAGTGAAAGGTGATAACTGTACAGGGTAATCTAAAATAATGACAAAATGTTAAACAGAATACACGAAAAAGAATGAGACTGTTAAACAGAATACACGAAAAGAATGACACTGTTAATACAATATAATTTTCCACTGTATTTTTGATTTTCACATAGCAACCAGCAGCTGTTTAATTGTGCTTTATTGTGTTTATTCTGTTTGATGTATTACATCCCCTTATGCAGGCTATGTTATGGTGCAGCTTATCTCAAGTCAAGTTTTACTGTACTTTGTCACAATTATTACACCCAGTAGTGGAGGAGAGGCGGTGGGTTCAATCAAACAAATGACTTTATTTGTCCCCTCACGGAACAATACGGACAGGAGACGACAGCATACTGTATCAATCATGCCACATAGACCTATAGACAATATTAACTCTCTTCTCTCCTCTCTTCTCTTCTACTATTTGCCCTCGGGTTATGGCTATTTTCCGGGTCACATGGGCTGTCGTCGTATCCTTGGTTACCGCCACACCACAAAGGAGGCCTTATTCTCTCGTGTGACTTTTCACACCAAGTTGACCAGATGAATTCTTTCCATTTGTTTTGAAAGAAATTAGATTGACTGATATTTTTGGCCCATGGTGGAGTCACTAAATGGTCAGTGAGAACTAGCTAGCATTACCCCAAGTTATTCACCATATTACCTGCTAGCGACAGCTGAGTTATGTAGGCATTATGCCCCTCTGAATTTATATTCAAACTATCCTATGCTTGAACTTAAGGCCTTGGCCTGATAGACTGGTTGACATGCTCCATAACCAATTCACTGTTTCCTTGGATTTGTGTTACAGTAGAATAGAACACAACTTTATTGTCCAGTCTTGGCAGGAAATTAGCTTTTGGCCTCACCGCAGAGACAAAACAGAGTACATACAGACATGCATCACCTCAAGCAATTACATACGGACACATATCACATAAAACAATTACATGACCAAAAGCTGATGATATGAATGATTGAATACATTCATAATGTATTCAATCATTCAGTTTACACCTCAAAGCTCCACCTCTCCAGCCCACCTGTCCCCTTGACCCCATGCCCTCACACCTCCTCAAGACCAAGTCGTCTCCCCCTTCATTCCCCACCTCATTTAAAGGTGCTGTAGGTGAGATTTAAGGGTTAATATTTGAGTGTAATTTGTTAGAAATGGCCTAGCCACCCGTCAGCTATTAGTGAGTGAAATGGGCTGTGAGAATATCTGTTTTGAGTTGACTGCGCCTGTATAAGACTATTTAGATTTTAGACCACTCCCGGCTCATTTCTGACCAATCAGGGCATCTCATCCGTGATTGGTTCGGGGAATCCAACTTGCCTGTCAATCACAGGTGCTTGAAACGCAACACTTCAATGGCGAAGAAATGTAGCGAGGGAGGGAGCAGAGGGGGAGTTTTTTGTTGTTGTTTAGTTTCAAAATCGTACTCCCTTCTGCTCTTTTCTGCTCTCTCTCTTTACAACTCTCGAATCTTACCTACAGCACCTTTAAGCAGGCGTAAACCAACCAAAAATAAATTAAATAAAAATAAAAATAAAAAATATATATATACAGGACCCATCACAGATAAATGAGTACAAACCAGTCTCCCTTGTCGTTTCAAAAGTGGTGACCACTCTGAAATGAAAAACGGGGACATTTATATTTTGGCGGTCCATATATCAACAAAATATCTGATGTTAATATTTCTGAAATGAAAAAAGGGGACGTATTTGTATGCCTTTATATTTGCCTATGTTTATCATGGTAAATGTAGAACTGTAGTAAAAGATTGGGCAGTAGGACATGCCCAATCGTTTAGGCCTACTATGATGTGTTTTAAACTTTGGTAAGCCACCCAAAAACAAGCCAAATATATCTGTAGAATATGTCTGTCTATATCTGTTGAATAGGGAATCGTTCTATATTGTATTGATAGCCTATTGTTTATGTCATGCCTGCTTATGATAAAGCCGATAGATAGACCCCCGTGTAGCAAGGTCGTGTCACAGCCTATCAGATAGACATGAGACTAATTATCAACTGTCTCAAACTTAATATTCATCAGCGAGCTAGAACCTTTGCTATTTAAAAATCTATGAATAACTTTTTTTTAAACAGGGACATTTCCGGGGACAGCTCCAGCCGGGGACAGGCCACCAGAAACGGGAGACGTGTAGTCACCCTACATTCGACTCCACTGAGAGCCTTACTGACCATCGTGGACACCTGGCAAGAGCGGCTGGAAGGTCATCAGTTCTCATCCTGTGAGACTTATTGACAGCAGGTTTCAAAACCTGTAGGCCTACCAACCTCTGCTAAATCTTGGGGTAATGGTTGACGATCAGCTAACGTTTGTGGACCATTGCCATGGAAAATATGAACTCATCAATTACACATCACATAAAGTAGCCTATATTAACCTCTTTATCATATCACTACATCATTTAATAAACATTTGTATGAAGTCTCTCCTCTCTTCAATTGAAAGGCCTTATAGGCTATCATTTAGCATTTGTATCGCCACTGTAGCCAAGATGTGTCAATATATATAATATATATAACCCCTTTTGGTTTTACCTTGTGCTGCCTTATATCACGCCTAAATAGTTATATATATATAATTGTATTCTATTTTTTCTGATTCCTATAGCTACTGTACCCAGCTGTTTTTTAGCTTGCTTGTTCAGCACTTGTTGTAGTTGCTCCAATATTGATTATACGTTTTGATTGTACTCTGTATCACATATAAGTCAGTTTGTATAAAAGCGTCAGCTAAATGGCTAAATGTAATGAGTCTAGAGTACTGCTGACAGAAGCTGATCCGTATCGCCATGGATACTGAACCTTTGTTTGTGATTGCTTTTGAAACAGATGCTGCTCTGCAATCATTCATTGGCATGTTGTAGCAATTATTTTGTATCTATATCAATATCTCACATTTAAAAATACTTTAAAATGAGCTCAGCTGTGTTTATTCCTAGGCCTATATGAAGTGTGTAAGTATTTATTCTATTTTTGCCACTCAGTTCATTCTGTGGTCCAAAATAAATGAATTCAGGAAACCATCAAATAAAGTCTGTATTTTTTTTCCAGTTATAGAAAACCAGTACAATGGTTTGCTGGAGGAAACATTCACCAGTGTATAAAATCAGGTTAAAGAGTTAGCCTACTTAAACTGTTTAAAAACTACTTGGCATAGGCCTCTGTAGATGCATTGTTCCTAAAGAGTGTCTTTATACTTTTTAAGTAGTTTTTATTCTAGATAAGACAACGATAGGTTAACGATTAAAAAAATACTGCATTGAACAAAATATTTTGACAATCATCAGATAAAGGAATATTTAGTAAAATAGTCTAAAGTTAAAAAGACCACCCTAACAACGACAGGCATTACTGATTGGTAATGAGGGCTGGTCGCGTGAGGTGACGTCTCCGTGCACGTGAGCAAAAGCACCTAATCACCTATCCTGCCATGTCTTGCAAACGGAATAGAAAAATGTCCGCATTTTTGTTTATCGTAACTTTAACCTTTTACAGCCTTCATTTGAGTGTTTCTCTGAGTGAAGTCAAGCTAAAGGCGTTACTGGGGTTTCCTGCTTCCCGAGATAAAGTGGAGAACAATGACCATGAAAAGGCCCGGCAGACACCCGGACCCCCAGGCGGTGCTCTGCCCAGCCCTGACCGCCCAGCTCCTCCGCGGCGTCGGCCTCGGGTCGCGGGGTTCCGCGGAACAACTGTTCCTAAACAGTTTGAACATCCGGACAAATATGAACAGAGGGCCTCGGAATTCTCTTGGACATTTGGAAATGTCAGTAAACTTCGAAATACGAGAGGCTCTGATAAACACCTTGGTTCTCAAGCAGACTCCCCAGGTAAAAACAACTGTACACACTATTGACTAGCATACACAAACAGGCGAAATTGATTCATGGCTAACATTCAAGACGGAGAACACCTCGGTCGATTTAAATGGGTCTTGCATCCATTAGGCTTTCAGGGAACCCACGAGGGAAATATATTTGGCCCTTTTGACGCCAGCACGTCTCCTCACTCCTCGGAATGGCAGGCTATGAGGCCCTTGGTCCAGTGTGACGACTCCATCATGACATTGACGGCCTCTGGACAAGGACACTCACAGCTGTTTGTGGACAGAGGTGGGCGGTGCCTTTTCTGTTCAGTGATCTTAAAAATACTAGTCATCGCTTACGGCACAGCACTAAGCCAGTACTTTGCTTTTCTGCGTTAAAGGTGGGATCAGATCCCATCATATTCTTCATATTCTTCTGAACAATGGACACGGCACTTGTATTCTCTATTGAAGTAGTAGTAAATACCTTTTAAAAAACACTCACTCACTCACACTCTAATTTGGTAAAGCCATATATTCAAATACAATCAGGCATTTTGCTCTCACAAAAAAAAAGAAAAAAAAGACGTGTAATTCTAACATCTATTTATAACTACTTTTTTTGTCTTTACTAGAGGGCGATTCCCCCATCTCTGTGTTCCACTTGCCGCCAAACTGTGGTTATTTGGTGAGCGCTTCCTGGACTGACCTGGTAATGGCGGCCCCTTACGATGGCTGTTACATGACACAGGAGGTAGCGGTCACATCTGCCCGGCAACCTGCCATCTCCCTTTTCATCTCATTACAGCTGATAACTAGATAATTTGCCATGGCAATTTGTATTGCTTGGATGTCTCCTTTTCACTCTGTCGTTCTCTCCCTCTCAAATACATAGACGGTAACAGAAATGCAGAAGTGGTTGATACCTGAAATGAAGTGGGTCCATACCTCTCTCTCTCTGACAGACAGACAGAGAGAGAGACGTATGAAGTGGATCCATACGTCTCGCTCTCTCTGTCCGTCAGAATGGCAGCTATGTGCTGCCTATGCTGTGGTGGGACAGCCCACTGAAGCTCTCCTGTCTGGTGCAGAAGACTCCTCCTTCTCCTCCGTTAACCCCCTCTGTCCCGTTGGCCCTCTGCTCGCCCTATGGGGTGGCCGTGCACATGTACGGGACAGAGGAGGAGATGCCCACACTGGGCACCATAGGTATGTGTGACGCTGCTGTTGCGAAGGGGATGTTGTGTTTGCTGGTTTTGTGCAAGTCGTGGTGAGTGGATTATATTATGCCTCGCGAGACCCTCCGGATATTCAAGTTTGCGTTTCGCAATGAATATCAGTCTGGCCTTGGCTTGGCAGCGGTTGATTTCCACATATGGGCGCAGGCTTACGTTGTTCAAAAAACTCCAGCCAATCAGATTCAAAAATTAAGTGACGCTGTTGCTCTCTTCGCTCTTGCCAATTTGGTGGGAAGTAAGGCAACAACATTGTAATCGTTATTTGGTCTATTTCATATTAAAAAAAAATTATTGTTCCGTCGATTGCTAAGCTTTTTACATTGTTTTGAAATTGTGCAGACTGAGGCGCTCCTTGTTCGTCATGGACTAAAAGTCCCTCCCCCTTGCGCGTATTGCCTATCATTTGTTTAGGTTTGTTTTGGCAGAGGCTTTCAACGTGGCTCGAGGCCAGACAGAATGTGAACTTGCAAGATCAGGATGGTGTCACGAGGCTATGGATTATATGCACATTTTTAGAAAATGGAGGCCGCTAGGTTCATTCATTTATCATGTCCTTTTTCACGCAAGTGAGTTTGCTTTGGCAGGTAAGATCATTTTATTGTAAGCATTATTAACAGTCAAGTATAATCCAAAAGCAAGTCTAATTTAGCAATTGAACAATTGTGTGATGATGCGACATATTATGTCATCAAGTAATTTCTCACCATAAATAAATTGGTATCATGTCCTACTATGAATGAGTCAGTGAAGATGTATTTCCAGTGACCAATGACTGGGCTCCGCTTGTGTCTGCCAATTGTGCTTACCGCACTGAGGCCCAGCCTGGAGAACTCCTCTTCTATATTCCACTAACTGCTCCCTGTCTGGTGGCTGAAGTAAGTTTCCCGTTTGAGTGACTGGTTTACCACGAAGGGTTCTTGACAGCATTTCAAAATTGTTTTATTCTATCGTTTTTGTTGTTGTTGTTGTTGTTGTTGTTGTTGTTAGGATGGACTCCATCTCAGAGTGCTAAAGGATGATGAAGAATTCTCTCTCTCCTGCCCCGATCACTCTTCTCTTCTCCCGCTCTTCCCCGTTCCTCCGCTCACCCCTCCGTTTCCTGTTGACCCCCAGTACCCCCACTCTCTGGACCCTGTCACTCCTGTACCGGTGACAACCACCCCTTCACCTCCACCGCCTCAATCCCTGACCCAGGGGCAGGTGGTCCAGCTTCCTGACCTTCTGAACTACCCTTACCCTGGGTTCCAGTACCCTCTGCTCCCCCAGTTCTACCATCCAGGGCCCCAACCCAAACGTCCTTCTCGACCTTCCCCAGATGGTGCTCCAGGATCTCAGCCTGCCGTGGACCCCAGATCTGGCTCCAATGTGGAGCCAGTGAAACAGTATCCAAAATGGCCTCCTCAGCATCTGCTTTATCGGTATGATCCCTACATGCTGTTCTACGGCTCCCAAGTTATTCCCCAAGCCCCTGTTCCACCCACCCAGAGACCTAGCGCACCCCACCCGACTACCCCACCACATAAACCCCCCATCCTTCCTTACCACCAGCAATATTATCCCCAGCAGTCCTACCACCCACCTTACGCACGCTCACAAGTCCCTCAAAGCCCTGTTAACACTGCTAGCCCTGCTGGCCCTGCTCCTCCTTCCCCTCACCAGCTTGTGGTTCCACAGCAGCCACTGTTCCCAGACGGTCTCTCCCACTATTCAGCCCCGTATAGTCAATTCTATCCTTATTGGTCAATGTTTTACACAGGATCTGTCTCTGATTGGTCCACGCCCGCCGCTTCTCTGCCTCCAACCACCACCACCACCACCCCTCTTAGGACAATGAGTCCTAAGCGACTTGATGGTTCCGACCACAAACATCCCGCTTCACATTGCCCCCCTAATGCTCACACCTGTGGGTATTACCCTGTTCCTCCTGACTCTACCCCACCCCCTCCATATCCAACTCTACCTCAGCCCACCACACTCGTGACTCCAGAGTCCCACCCATTCACCAGCCCCACACCTCCAACCTCTACCTCCACAACTGTGATGTCACCCACACCGCGGCCCCCTGCCCCACGCTCCCCAAAGCCCCCCAGGCTCCAGTGTCTCAGCAAGAGGATGACCGTCTTCTTGCCCTCTCCTCACCCGGACTCCATCTATGTCAGAGGTCAGTGTAAAAGCCAAAAGTGCTTATTGAGCAAATACCTGGTTGACATGGCTGAGATCACTCTGACAAACCTGTTGTCTGTGTGGACTGTGTTTCTACTGTCCAATTCACTTCTAAGATCATGCAAGTGTAATTAGAGATCCTGAATTGCTCATAGGTGCCACTGGTGGGTGTGACTTTGTGATGGACTGGTGTCCTATTTTTAAGGAGATTTCCTTTTCTGTAGAGCCAGTGTAGACTGGCCAGACCAGGGACAAGGGAGTACAGGAAATGTGTTGAGATCCATCCATTCGCTAACTGCTGAGAAACCAGCCATTTACTCTACTCCCCTACTCTACCCCAGTTTTAACGGCAGACTTCAAGAAGGCATGGCTGCCCCTCTCCTCTGTGTCCCCGCTGTGCAAGTACATGCTGGTGCCGACTAAGGAGCCTGGGCTGATGGTTCAGTTTCCATTACCGCCCTGTCACAGCCAGCAGAAGGTAAGCACCGACCACCTCCTGTTGTGTCCTGCCTCCGTTATTCTGCATGCACTGTGAACTGGATAGGGGAGTTATGAGGGGAAATGCATAAACTGGTGCAAATTATAATTACGTTATAAGAGTTACAAATAGTTATATCTGGCATGTAAACAATAACAAAACATTTTATTCAGAGCAATTTACACGATGATGCCTGGAATTTCTATGGTTGCACTTGCTCACAATTGCATTGTGTGCGTCAGCTAATGTGCAGTGATGTCCTGTTCTCTCCCTCTTCCCTTAGACTCCCACAACCCTTTCTTTACGGCTGAGGTTTTGGGATGTAAGCTTGGCCCAGAACAGGACCCTGGAGCTGCAGTGTCCTTATCGGCCTTCTGCTGAGACCCCAGCTCAAAGTCCTCCTCTGCCTCCCAACACCACTGCCACCACCAGGGTCCACACACAGGCCATATACAGGCCAAGGGTGCCCCCTTCCCCTCCTCCTCCCATGCCAGAGGTACCCCCTTCTCCTCCTCCTCCTCCTCCTCCTCCCATGCCAGAGGTACCCCCTTCCCCTTCTCCTCCTCCTCCTCCCATGCCAGAGGTACCCCCTTCTCCTCCCCCCATGCCAGAGGTACCCCCTTCTCCTCCCCCCCCCCCCCCCCCCCCACCGGCCCCCCCCCCCCCCCCCCCCCCCCCCCC
>OOFB01005744.1:22800-33226 GCA_900323305.1 Trachyrincus murrayi
CACCCCCTCCCCTCCTCCTCCTCCTCCCATGCCAGAGGTACCCCCTTCTCCTCCTCCCCCCATGCCAGAGGTACCCCCTTCTCCTCCTCCCCCCATGCCAGAGGTACCCCCTTCTCCTCCTCCTCCCATGCCAGAGGTACCCCCTTCTCCTCCTCCCATGCCAGGGGTCCCCCCTCCTCCTCCCATGCCAGAGATCCCCCAGCTGGCCCCTCTTGCCCGGCCACGCACACCAAGTCAAGGTGAACGTATTTTGTGTGTGAAATAATTGTAAAGGGTTTCTTATTTATGTCAAGTGATGGCTTATTGAGCGGGTGCAGTGTCATTTCATCTTAACGGTTGACATTCAACTCTTAACTGTCTCTTTAGGGTGCAACATTCCCAAAGACCATCGTCTCCCCTGCGGAACGGGCGCTCTGACCCAGCCACAGTGCCTCTCCATGGGCTGCTGTTTCAATAAGCGGCCCCCTGCCTGCTACTACCCCATGGATGGTGTGTGCGTGTGTGTGTGTGTGGCCAAAACCAGCCTGATTTTTAACTTGCAGCGACATGCAATTTGAAAAGGTTATCGGACACCTTGGGTCTCATTATCAATTGCCTGCTGAGATATATGACCTTTTTGTTTATATGACCTTTTGACAATTGGTGTGTGTGTTGGTGTGTACACGCGTGTTCTCCAGAGTGCACTCTTGACCGCAACTTTGTCTTCACCGTGCCCGCCTCCCTCACCGACCCACCTCTGTCCCCCGCCCGGCTGGTCGCCCCTGGCAACTCATCGTGCAAGCCTCGGAGGGTCACCCCTGACTACGCCTTGTTCCAGATCCCAATGGACCGCTGCGGGGTACGGAGCACGGTGAGTCATGTCAATATTCCGTCCATTCCATTACAATGTTTTGTCGTTTGTGTGGTATAAGTTATGGTTCGGGTTCTACAGTGGTGTCCGCCATTTTTTATTGTTTTTATGAATGTGACCGAACAGAAGTTGATGCAAATTGACTATAGGTGAATACACTATAGCGCCCTATGTAGGACGGTACCATTAATTAGCTTCCGCTAAAGGCCAAATTACACTTCTGCGTATATCCACATTGTGTCTCTGAGTCGCGACGTGGGTCTTTGCAAACGTACTGTACATAGAACTCCAAATCAATCTTAAGAATACATTAAATGTAAAAAATGAAATGCAAAAAGTCAACCTGACGATGCAAGTATCGCGGAAGCAAAGAATCACGATACCACATGAATTGATAAAGAATATTCAATTATTTGGTGTTGGAGGGTCCTACTAAACTTAAACACTAAAATATGAATTACTTTTTGGCTTTGAGCTATAACCATTCACTGCACGCAAGACAGTTTGAAGGTCTGGCATTGGTCATAAATAATGGATGGTGGGTTATGATGACCAATGAAGTAGACGTTTGATGCTCTTTCTACTGCCGGACACGGCATAAAATGTGATCCTTACTGCAACTCATCACTTGAGGTTATACTTGCTCTAATACACACTGTATTACAATAACTGGTGGTGTCTAGCCTTGTATCATGTCCAGGTTTTTATCTTCCAGCTTTAGTAATGTATTGTCTAGTACCCAGGGACTTGTGCTTCCTTCCATCTGGACAGGTCCTTGGAAAGACACTGATCTACATATTGGAGATCGTCAATAAAGTGGAGTCCATTACCCTCGACTATGGTACCATCACCAGAGACTCACCCGTCAGGTTCTGCAAACAAAATGTCTTCAAATGTTTCATTCCTGTTCAAATTCATAATGGAATACGCAGAATCTTTTTTTATTTTTGGGGCATTTTTTTCTACCAAATCTTGATGTTTACAAATGATACATATTATTTATGTTAAGCTCTACATACAAATGTACGATTTTGGACCATCCATGTTTTATTTTATTTTTTTAACCTTGTGTAACCACCACAGCAACGATCCATGTCGTCCCTCAGGATATTGGTTGAGTGTCGGTACCCGCCAGGCCCCCCTGTGGTAACTACTGGTTACATGGCCAAGATTCCATCCCTGGGACCTGGCGTTCCGGGTCGGGGGGTGTTCGGAGTTCAGCTTCGGATCGCCAAAGGTAGGAGGACTTTGTGTCTGTTGCTGGAGAGCTTTTCTGTTATCCAAGACATAAATCGTTGTTCTGAAAGCTGACTCATGCCAACTCTGGCCCCTGGGGTTTCCAACATTTTTAGGACCCCACCCATTCTTTGATATGCTAGTTGAAGATAAAATTATATATTTCTGGCTGCCCAGCCTGAGTTGGGCACAATTTATATGAAGATTCTCATGTGGTTTATTTATTTATTTACACAATGAAGATGGATCAAACAAATGGTGTCTAATAGTACAGCACAGTGAAATATCGTTATTTTATTAACTCTGTTGGAATGTTTCTGACATGCTAGTGTTCAGACGCTACTATGAAAGCCAGCATCTGGTTCCAGCCAGTAATGACATTCCTGCATTCAACTCTTCCTCTTAAGATGCCCAGTACAACAGCTACCATACCCAGTACCACGTGCCCCTGCACATGCTTCTGGGGGAGCCCCTCTATCTGGAGCTTCGTCTGGTCAACCCTCCTGACCTCCAGCTGGTGCTGCTGGTGCATTACTGTGTGGCCTACCCCCGCTCCGGAGAGGCCATGTGGGTCCTCCTCTACAAGGAGTGAGTATGCGGTGGTCTTCACCTGGCCATGGTGGATGGAACTATAACATGGAGGTGGGTGGGGGGATGCTGACTGGATGGATTGGATTAACTCTTTTCATGGTGTTGCTGCTTTCCTGGTATTTGAAAATAAATGCTGAATAAATTCTGTAATGTGGGTGTATTAAATGAGAACACGGGTGATAATATTGCAGTACAAGACTTTCTCCTAATGAAATCAACATATTACAACATTTATTTTCACGTCCTCCCATTTCTCATCAACTGTTTCTCCCAAATGATTACAGCTTTCATCTCAATTTTACAAAACAAGTCTATGCCTTCCCGCGGTTCCTTTTCCGAACTCACTGACCTTGTTCCCTACCTTCTGTAGATGTCCTAACCCCTTGGATCCGGCAGCCCACAATGTCATTCTCCCCTCCCCTGAGACCCAGACCCGCAGGTTCACCATCACTACCTTCCAGTTCCTCCAGAAGGAGAAGACTTATGATGTGGCCCAAGAGGTACATGTTCACCTGGCCCCCTCACTGTGTGTGTGTGTGTGTGTGTGTGTGTGTGTGTGTGTGTGTGTGTGTGTGTGTGTGTGTGTGTGTGTGTGTGTGTGTGTGTGTGTGTGTGTGTGTGTGTGTGTGTGTGTGTGTGTGTGTGTGTGTGTGTGTGTTTAATATAACATAATATAGGCATCTTAAGAGTTTTCCAGGTTACATTTCTACTGGATGTAACTCAGAATGTAAATGTATACACGTGTACGCTATGTGTATATACATATTTGGTAGTGTATGTATAATACAGTCAAAGGGATTTGAGGGCTAGCGTCAACATGGCCAAGTGTTCACTCCACTTCCTTATTTGGTTTGGTGTGTATGTGTGTGTGTGGGGTGTTTATACGGCATTATGAAAACGCCACAAATTAATGTAATTAATATTCCCTGTGTTTTCTTATATAATACGGCGTGATTAGGCTAAATTTGCTGTGAAACTGCATGCATTTAAGAGCCGTCTGAAGAATCCCTGGGCTAGTACACAATGTACTATTTGCCTTTGCACTGAAGCCAAACTGCAGAAAGAGTTGACTCTAGCTGTGTCAACCTACTCCTCTGGCAGAAATTGCATTGTACAAATTGCATATTTTGGATATTTACCACTTACATTGCATGGACTGGATGTCATGACACATTCTTCAATGGGGGAAGAAAATGTTACGTCCTCAGAAATGGTACAATCAATTTGTGTGTGTGTCTGTCTGTCAGGTCTACTTCATGTGCTCAACGGAGGCCTGTGTGTCTCAGGAAGGGCCCTGTGTGGAAGGCTGCTTGGGCCAGTGACTGATTACACAGGACCCACCTCCAGCAGCAGCAGCACCACAGCTGCCATGAGCTGAGAATCACTGTGGAAAACCAGCCCCATGTGTCTGAGTGAGCCTCCCCAACGGCACTTCCACTGGAAACCGAGGATGGAGTGGCAGTGGTTCAATATGACAGTGGGACAATGATTTAGTAATGAGGAGCGTTTTGAATTATTTATCTATGCTTGCTGATCCATTTCCTGTTTTGTATGTTTTCCCCTTTTTGTTTTATTGTGTGTCAGCCCTGGACTCTATAGTTAAAGCAGTACATGACTGCGTGCACTGCGAGTACATTCAACTAGAAGTACACGTGACTGTAACACTGTTTTTCCTGTTCCTTCAGGCTCCGGGCGTCACTTTCTCCAGCAATAAAATTCGACAAAGAAAAACTTAAAGTGGGTGTATGAGTTTTTGTTCTCTGGTTGCTGCCAGCAAGTTTAATAACAGGAAGTGGCACGCTTTCAAAAAATGGTTAAGTGTGGTGGACTGTTTGTCCCCCGCTATTTGGTTCTTCGATTGAGTTATTGGGCTGTTGTGTGGTGAAAGATTGAATGAATGTTTTTTACTAAGTCTCTATTGAAAATGCGTTTCACGTGAGCAATGGGGTTATTTCTGACCCAACTGTATAGTAGGATACCACAGTCTGCCATTGTGTTGTTTTTCATTGGAGAATTTGACCACTGGGTGTCATCCAAGCAATAAAAATGGTCAGACGCACACAAATATCTTGTTCCATGAGTCACACAGCTGGCTCTAATAAATCTTGGCGTCTAAAGGCTTAACTACGGTATACGATTTGCAGTTAATTTCAAATTAAAAGGTTTACTTTGCTCCGGTTTGCAAATATAACACCTCTTTGACGTCTTAATTTGTCAACTGGTCATTACATCTGGTTTAAAACATTATAATCTGTGTGTATATTAGGCTGAAACGATGCATCAGTGGCGTGTACAAATAAAAAGCACTATCTGAAAGGCATTGAGGGAACGCAGGCCCGGCGCCCTGTGAAATGTAAGCACTGCGGCATACTGCGTTTATTTGCTGGCTGCCTGGCCCAGTGTTCAAAGGAAGAGCGGAAAAAGGGAGGAGGGCACACGACGGAGAGGAACGAGGGAGGGAAGGGGAACGACTACACGAAGAAGAGGGGGGGAGGGAAGACCATTTCTCTTCTGTAGCGCACACGCCACGAGAACATATACCGGGAAACGGGGAGGAAAAAAAAATAACTAGGCGAGAGAGAACAGACCACGGCCGCTCCGTTGTCTTGTGTTTTGGAGATCATTTGACGCAGGAAAGGACTAACATGGCAGCAAAGAGCTCCTGACGAGGATTGACTTTCAGTAACCTCTTCTCTGGCTAAAGTCTCGCAGAAACACAGGGAGGAAAGGCGACAGGGAAGACATGTTGAGGGATTTTCGTGTTGAGGTTGCGGTAGGATGTTCTGCCGTCTAAGCGGTGCTCACTCGCTGTATTTCGGGTTAATCGCGATTTGTCCGTCAGGCTCACGACGACCCGTTTGTTTGTGTAATTGGTTTGTTATGATCTGAAGAAGCGTAGGCCTTGGGAGTAAATGCGTGTTCAGCAAACACTTGGCTGCAATATCGCTGGGCATTGCGTTGTTCTGTGTAGTTTTTAGAGCAATTACAAACACAACCGTCGGTGCTGTAGCAAAATAGTTAGTGTCGATAATCTCTTTAATCCTCGTCACATTGCATGATTAAATAGCCCATTTATTTTCGAAGCTGTCAATTCGCTCGGTTGTAGGCCCCATTGAGAAACATTGGGCACGCTATGAACTAAAGGTTGCTGCAGCCGAGGTAAAATAATAACGAGTCTTCGGGCTGCTTATATAAAGGCTCCTTCGCTGGCCATAGGTGGCCGGGAATACCTGACAATATTTTCCAATTTTAGACCGAGACAGGTGACTTAAGAAGATTTTAAATGTTAATGTCGACCGACGTAGCGTCAATCATGCTGCCTGTGTCCCGGGGTCTAATGGACCGGGATCGAGAGCTGGAAACAATGACCGGAGTGCACCCCAACTCGAGCGGTGCTGCTGGAGCTGTCCGAGGAATGAAACGAGGGGATCCCGAACCCGATGCGCAGACATCGGTCGCTCTGGTCGACTCGACCGGAGCGGAGTGCAAACGTCCCCGTATTGACGGAATCGCGGAGGTTGGTCAGGTGAGAAAACGACATCCACAACAAACGTGTTAAGCATGGCGCTTTGATCTTTGGTATGTGAAGAACATGGGGGGCATTGCTTTACACTGCGTTTGACTATTTTAAAAATCGGTTATTTTAATTAACGCCAGGGTTAATTAGGCGATCTCATTTGCATTTTGATTTCATTTCTTTACCTTATTAGCCCAATGGGGCAACCGCGAGAGCCAATAATGCGGTTTGACTCGTGATAGCCTCGGCTCGGGGCTGCATGGCTCATCATGTTTTCTGCCCATGCCATAGAAAACATTGCAGCACGCAACGTAACACTGGTGATTAATTTAAAGCTCCAAATATGCAAGCTTTTTTGGTTCTAAAACACATGATTTTGTGTAGACACTAATTGGAAGGCTACAGTGACCTGGGTTCATTGCCCCCTTTCTGCAGATAAATCCTATTCTAGAATCAGATAAATATCAGATAAATCCGATTCTAGAATCAGAGAAATCCTATTCTAGAATGTTTCAGCAGGCTCGCCTTTTCTGGCCAATCAACAGCCAGTTGACGTCCACGTACCCGTGGATATGATCACATTAATAAACGGGACTTTCAACCTCGTAGCCCATCAGAAACACGCTTGGACGGGCTGAGAGATAAGGGAGAGGGAGGAGGCCCAGGAGCAGAGCTGTTTGTTTTCAAAGTTTAGGCCAGGCTTGCTTGAAATAACACATATTGCGTATTGTAGCTTGACAATAGCAATGGAGGCTTTACATCAAGTTTGAACTGTCAAGTTTAACGGTGAAGATTCGATGACTGTTGTTACTTTGTGGCCTACCTAATGTTTTTATCTTTTGGTAATATTTTAGGGATTTGTTTCGTAGATGGGAACAAACGTAGTCTTTATTGAGCTAATGTAAATTGCTTGGTGTTCGGCTGTAAGTGATGGTCGATGTAAACAAAACCCCCTCCCCTTTTACGATGTGCTACCTAATATATTATTGTAAGCCCCGAACTGCTGCTTTAGTTAACGTGGTCTCAATGGGATATACATTTGGGAAATACCTTTACCTATTTTCCCTTTTGTGTCAACAGGAATCGATTTACCCCTTTAGTGATTTTCAAATGCTCCATTATTTCGTAAATGCAGTGGGCATGGAAATGCACTAGACATTGTGATGTTACTTTGCTGCAGGTTTAAGAGTGCCATGGGAAGAGACAGAGAGCTATCTCTCCGCCATCGTAAGCGGAGGTAATGGAGATGGAGTGGCCTGTTTGCTGCTCTCCTGTACTGGGAGAACTAATGGCCGGCTATACTCTGAATTTGCTGCCTAAGGGGTGGCTGAGAGACAAGCGTCCGAGTGTAATGCACTTGGACATAGGAAAGTGTGTGTGTGTGTGTTTGTGTCTGTCAGTGATGCACAGATCAATAGCATCAGCAGCACCCTAAAAAGTATTGACCATCAGATGGATGAAACATCCGGAAATGAGCAGAGGGGTGGGGCGGAGGAGGGGTTGTTTGACCCCCCCCCCCCAGAGTGAGAGCAGGAACAGATTTTCCCTATCAGTGGCAGTAAAGAGGCTTTGTTGAGGACTAAAGGATCACAGCTCGTAGGGGGGGGGCGCATTAGAACCACCCTGATCCCCCAGATCCTTATCTAAGGAAGAGGATTAATGTGCAATAAACACACACACACACACACACACACACACACACACACACACACACACACACACACACACACACGTAACTTATCTGTTTCTGGCATAATGTAGCTTGCAGACTGCACATTGCACACACAATATGCTTCAGCAATATGAAACTTTGTATAGAACATATGCAGTGTACATGTTTGTTGTACACTGCTAAAGCTGAACATTAAGCCCTCAGCCAATTGACTGCTACACACACACACACACACACACACACACACACATACACACCATACACACACACACACACACACACACACACACACACACACACACACACACACACACACACACACACACACGAGAGATGATGATTAAGCCCCATACAAATGGTGTATATAATGTAGTGACACATTTATCTTCCCCCTCACCCAGTGACCCCATTAATAATCCAGCAGTAAATTAGGTTGAGTGACACAAACCTTAATAAGTGCACCCTGGCACCCAGCTCAGTGGAGCTGGTTTCCTAGAGGGGCTGAATAATGGAAAGGTGGCAGCGAACACCATATATATTTATTTTGACCACATAAAAACCTCTTGTAAACCCTCTCTCTGGTATCGGATGAGATTGGACCATATTTGTTGCTGACCATGGCAGGTGACCTTTGAACTGCTTGAGGCCAGTGCGTTGGGGAGAGGCGCTACTAATGAGCAATCATTAATGCCGTAGCCCAATACCGACGTCTCTCTTGGGTCACGTGACCAATGACACTGGCATTTCTCCTCCCTGCTCCAGAGGTTATGATCCAGTAGATCGTTGTGGGGGGAGGGGATTTCTGTACCGAATCAAATGCTCTTTAAAAAATAAATAAAAATGCTTTCAGCAGATGAGGAATACGTGAAGCCATGTTCTGGTATGCTCCACATTACGTCAACGCCACACATAAATAAAGCATTGAAAACGAGAGCCCAGCCAATGCAACACTGTAAAGAGTTTATTACTGCTTAAATGAATGACTATACACAGACACGCACACGAACATGTTCTTTATCATTCTAAGCCATCCAATAATAGATAATTACAATAAGAATCAAGTGGGCCTTTTCCTCTACTGAAGAGGCCACAGCTTTGAACAACACAAAAAATAAAACATTTAAATTCCTGCACTTAGCTGAAAGCTTAGTGGAGGTATTCTCTCTGTGTCTCACTTTGAAGGGAATTCATAGCGATACCCACACACAGTGCATGTGCACGGCTGAGTGTCTCCGTTGCGAATCATATGCAGAGAGGCAGCTTTCAGCTCTAATTTCCGACCTGTGCGCTGAGCAGCTGTGTATCCCTGCTGCCCCGGCACCGCGCTCCCCGGCAGGAGAAGCCAGGGCCTCCTCACCTAATACGGTCCTGCCTGCGGTCACGGCAGCGCCCAGAACAGATGACTCCATCGGGGCGTTTATGTAGATGGGGAAACCCCTCCCCCCCTCTCTCTCTTTCCACCCCCCACCCCGACCCCCATCACTTTCATCTCTGCCGGAGCGATGACATAAAATCAAAGTCGGCACGGGAAAAAAAAATCGCATTCCTGCCTAGCTGCGTCATGTCTTGAATGTTAAAGGCGCTGCAAGAGATATTTATTTGTTAAAATAAGTGTTAAATAGCTCTGTATTCCGACAGCCATCACTGATACAGTGATACACTGATATGGTGTTTGGTCAGTAACATGGGTCCCCAAGTCCCTCCACTCTGCAGAATTTATTTTTTCTGGTATCCCGTTCCCACTTCATCCAATCAGTCAGTGTGTTTTCCTGCAGGATCAAACCCCCCACCCCCACTGCCTGCAGTTACTGCCATCATTTCGTTCTGTCGTTTTAGACAAATGTTGGCGACATGACACGGGCGACGAGGGTTATGCTTTGGTCGTACGAGTGTGTTCTCCCGCTTTCTCTCCTCCCTGTCGCGGCGGCCCTTGAAAGATAAAGTGCAGCCAGGTTTACCGTGGAAGATCGGGAGGCCGTGAAGTGTATGGAGAGTAAATACACTTGAGCCGCGGTGACTGACTGGGTCGTGGTTTAGCACTCAAGTGCTTGTTGGATGAATTGGATTCACATCCTCCGGTGTGCGCGCCTCACGGCAGCAGTTCACCGGAAGAGGTCCTTTTTGGAGGACGTGTTTATTAGCTTTATCACCATTATAGTGTCATAGGGCGCTACAAGGCCCGACCCCCAAGCCCTCGAAAGGGTGCGGAAACCCTGAGAAGGACTGTCCTTTTCAGGGCCGCAAGGAAATGCAATGTCAGTACAATATAATAAATAAATAAAAACTTTTGGGAAGAAATGAGAGGAATCTTTTTTTTTTAAATGGAGATTTTCCGTGCTGAAATACCCACTGTAGTTTTTAGAGAGCACTGGCAGAGTTGGTGAGCACCAGAGGGGGGAGGGGTGTGGGTGTGTGTGTGTGTGTGTGTGTGTGTGTGTGTGTGTGTGTGTGTGTGTGTGTGTGTGTGTGTGTGTGTGTGTGTGTGTGTGTGTGTGTGTGTGTGTGTGTGTGTGTGTGTGTGTGTGTGTGTGCAACCTATGCGCTCAAGTACGCCCACATA
>OOFB01005745.1:0-12114 GCA_900323305.1 Trachyrincus murrayi
ACCTCAGCTCTCATTACAGCTAAATCCACCTGTTAGTCAGCACTAGCCTACCCCTGCTGCCGATAGGTACTAGACTAGAGGTCTCCTACATGTTGCTCGTTCATCCTGCCCCATCTAACCATAATGCTGTCTCTGTTTTAGTGTCTTGCTGCGATCATGACTGGATGCCTGGCCACACCACCTGAAGACTACCAGCCTGCCAACCAGCCGGCACCGCATCATCACGGACTATACAAAACTTTCTACTCTTAATTGTATTTAACGTGTCTGCTTGTAAATACTATTTTGTTTGCTTGTAAATACTGTATGTCTATTATGGCACCCATTGCACTCCTAACCATCCCTGGAAGGAGGGATCCCCCGCTCTGCATTCCTTCACTCCTAACCATCCCTGGAAGGAGGGATCCCCCACTCTGCGTTCCTTCACTCCTAACCATCCCTGGAAGGAGGGATCCCCCACTCTGCGTTCCTTCTCAAGATTTCTTCCTTGATAATTAAGGGAGTTTTTTCTTTCTGCCCTTTGGGGGGGGGCTAGGGTCAGGGGGCGCCATAAATATGGCCTGTGAAGCCCTTTGAGACTGTACCTGTGATTAAGGGCTATACAAATTAAATTGACTTGACTTGACTTGACTTTAGATGCACCACAGACCTGGAACAAACATGTGAGGTCTGCATCAACACGTTGTTCTTTTAAATCAGGGCTCAAAACATTTCTGTTTGCCGCAGCTTTTAATTAAAAATGTATATCTGCATCTTATATTTTTTATTTTATTTGATTTAAAAAAAGATTTTGCTTTGTAAAGCACTATGAATGGCCTTATGAATTGCCTTGCCTTGCCTATAGACATTTAGCATATTTATTTAAGGCAAAACAACTCACTTTCTCCAGCTGTGTAGTAATTCATGTAATAATCTACTAATAATTGCTATCTATACTTCTGTAGTGCTAAACATTTTCTTTGTGTCTGTCACCTTTTCCTACTTTCTCGATTCCCTTTTTTCTATATTACAATTAGGCCTACAATTACACAGCGGCCATTACAGGCCTACATTTGAAGCTCAAGAAGCTCAAGAAACTGCAATAATAGAACACAATTAATTGTAGTAAAATAACAGTTGAAAATATGAATCAAATAAATAATAACGCATCAAGGGATGAAGGGAAGATCATATGATCGTATCATAAGTATCAGAATAATGTATTATATATTTTAAGTAGGCCTATCATGTTACTTCATCCCTGTGGCTTCAACAGTCCTATCAGTGACGCATGTCTGCAATTTGTGAAACTTGTGGCTTCTGAATAGCTAAAAACAGGAACACAGTGTGGTTGAGTTGTCAAGCTAATTTAAATTCTTCTTGATGAAGAAGAGGCGAATTCTTCTGTTCTGTGTAACCTGAGTAACAGGTAAGGTTTTCCATCTCGAATGGAAAATGTTATTCACCATGAATTTTGGTCAAGAATGAGATGAGAGATTTAGTGAGTCTAACGCCTCTATGCTGGGTCTCAGTGGAGTAACAATGTCACGTGCATGTCATGTTTGAAGGAAGTACAAAGTTACAAAAAAGACCCCACATACAGATAGACCCATGTACTATTCACACAGGAAGGAAGTGGAGATATGTCTTGTCTCTTTTGAGGTCTGCCTGCCATTACATGGTCTTGCATGTACCCAACTTGCAAGCTTTAACACAAAACACACGCGTTGCTAACTAAGGGGTGTGCAAAGTGCAGTGCCATTTGCACACCAAAACATTTGTTCATATGAAATGTATTTCAATGTAATTGTAATTATTTTGTATTGTATTGTCAACACTTAGAGGGGTGCAATGAGAATGTAGATGTAGGTGTAAACTGTAATGTAAACAACCTGAATTGTTTTATTTTTTATTTCTTGTTTCAAACAATAATTACATTTCATCAACATGTGTGTTGACAAGTGTCATGAAACAAGCCCTCATATAATGGTGCCCATACCAGAAATAAATATTAAAAGATCAACAAAATAAATTGTAACTCACTACTTTAGTGTTTTGCCACAAAAGCTGCAATTTATGTAATTAACAATTATTTAAAAGAATCATAGCGCTTCACAATTGCCATAGCTGTCACTTTACATACACTCTCAAATGTATTGGCTTCAGAGGGCTGAAGAGATCAGATAATGCCAGAATCAGTCTAATGCCACAATGCCTGAGCTCTCACATGGGCAAGGCAAAGCCCAGGAGGGAAAAGGAGAACCTGAGAGAGACACTTAAGAGGTAGACAGAATCTGCACACATGAACAAGAACCGAAACTAGACAAAGGAAAACAATACCGTTCTCTACAGTTCTACAATCATCTGAGCTCAATCATATGAAAGTCATGTACATATGTTTCCGGCTGAAAAACACTTTAATGCATGAAAATAGTGGAATAATTTACATATTTATTCTTAGTCATGGCTCGGCAATTAAACGCTAGATCTTGTAGAGACCAAAGAAGTTGGCATAATGATTATGGCTCAGGTACATGGGGTGGGACATGTTCACAAACACTCTGTCCTCCTTCTGAAGTTGCAGTGCGGCCGCCAGGTAGCTGTCTGATGTCCACCCGCGGTCCTCTGTCTGGTCGCTGCATGCGTGCTCCCTGTGGCCCTCCATCAGCGCCAGGTCGCGCCCGGATCGCCTCACAAACACACTGTGAACATAGGAGCGTGTAGCGGTGCACTGCCTTAGCATCAGCTCCACTCTGGAATAGACGTGGTAGAGTCCCGTGTGATTGACCAGAAGAGCTCCGTCCTGATAAACGACCCCTCCTTCCGTGAACGTATGTTGCGCCTTGGGATTCCACTGAAGCATCTTGTGGGACCAGCTGCTACGGATCCGCCCTGCGAGACAGACATGACAGGAAGTGATGTCATAGATTAAAGCCAAGTGGCCTGGAGGAGAGGAGCAGTGGACAGGAGAGGAGACAGAGGAGAAGAGGGGAGAGGTGGATAGAAGGGGTGAGGAGAGGGGCCAAGGAGATCGGGAGAGGAGGGGAGGTGAGGAGAGAAGAGGGCATGAGAGGACAAGAGAGGAGAACAGGAGAAGAAAGGAGAAGAGAGGAGAAGAGAGGAGAAGAGGAGAAGAAAGGAGAAAAGAGGAGAAGAGGAGAAGAGGAGAAGAGAAGGGGAGAAGAGAGGAGAAGAGAGGAGAGAAGAGGAGAAGAGAGGAGAAGAGAGGAGAAGAGAAGAGAGGAGAAGAGGAGAAGAGTACTCTTACCTAGGACATGTGCTGCAGGTCTTACATCATCCTTATCTTTATTCAACTCAGGTTTTTGGAACCCTGAAATAGCAAACAATATAATTTGAAATCTGCAATCCCATTATACAGCATATTTGCCCTGTATTTAATTTAGCAATGTTTTCCCATTAATTGAGGCAATGTTGGTCGTTCATACAATAGAGACTCACCAACTTGCTTTTCAGGGGTGTTGGTGTCTGAGGATTGCATCCCATCAATTGTCTGTCAGATGAAAAAGACATGAAAAAGCCATCCATACCGCACATCAATTTAATTAATCATCAACATTTCTGCCTTTTTTACTCTAAATAATTATAGATAGACATGACACAACATGACAAATGCAACTTGCAATCATCAACATTTCTGCCTTTTTTACTCTAAATAATTATAGATAGACATGACACAACATGACAAATGCAACTAAGGCAACACATTTAACTAATTATTAACCCTAGTTAATTGCACTGTAAACATTAACCTACAATCAAATAATCTATTTTGTACTAGGTACAGTACTCATTAACTTCATAATTCCATGCAAACCTTACAGTGTCTTCCATCTATTATTCAACATGAATTTTGAGTTTAACTGCACATGTTGAACAGGTTATACTGCACATTTGGTAACATACACATGACTTGACTTAGCTGTTACTTTGTCTTTTAAACCATGGCGATCAGCAGCTCCTTACCTGATGCATTAATCGCAGATCATCCTTTAATTTGTAAATCTGGTAAGCTCCAACTCCCAGGGCCGCAAACACCAGCAGAAACAGAAGCAGGAGAACTGTTGCCACACTGCGGCTGATGCCCATGCACCCATTCCTCTTCCTGCGGTGGCTAACCACCTCCTGGGCTGCAGGGAATGACCAGCAAGGCACCATTCCTGGAGGTGGGACAGGTGGGTACACTGGACCATGATCCCTGTCCACAAGGAAAACTCCTGGATATCGATGACTCTGGTCATAGCTCATGATGCACAACTAAGAGCAATGTGAATGTATGTGTGTGTGTGTGTGTGTGTGTGTGTGAAGGCCAGGCCTTACATGAAAGAGGTGTGTGTATGATAAGCACGTCAATCTTACAGAAAAAAAAAAAGGTCTCAGGTCTCAGAAGCCACAGTTTCCACCCACAGACACATACTGTGACAAATGTCTCACACAGCCACGCACACACTCCTTACACACAATATTATCTTTAAGTATCTTCTCACTTTGAGGACTTAAGAAAAATACGTATGGTCGCTTGTTAACCTTTGTAAAGAGTATCAAAAAAACGTCAACTGTTAAATAGCAGAAAGATATAGAATGTTAATATTCATCTTGAGGATTTCAAACTTTACGTAAATGTCTCATGACATGATGAAGTCACTCACAACTGTATGAAACTACTCATTGTCCAAGACAGAGAATATTGGTAAACATTGATAGTGCACTTTCGAAAGCACAGAATCTCTTAGTGGGAGGATATTGCTGCCACATGAAAAGACATATGACTCTGAATTGGCTTTTACTTGGTTGTGTGCCAAGAGATCAGAGACTACAGAAATAAAAAATCAGAGCACTAAAGAGATCGAGAACAGACAGAGAGACAATTCACCTTGCTTAATACCGCTGGACTCAGCTGCTTTCATTTACCGAAAAGCTAACTGGTAACCCCTCCTCTTTGCACTCGAATAGTTTCCAGCACCGTGGTCTGAGTGTGACACTTTAGCATGTTTGTCCCCACGGATTACCCTATGCTCCCACACTATGGCCAAACCAGTTTCCATAAGAGACCCATTGCAGTAGGTCAATAGAAGGCCTGTACCAAGAATGCTTACCGGAGATGGGGCTGTGGGTTTTGTTTAAAGCTTGCTCATTAACCACCTCATTACCTCATCACCCAAAAGCAAGTGTGCAGAGCTGTCTCAAAACACGATGACCCAGAATCACATGCAGCACTTGCAACTGTGGAATTAACAGCAAGATACTTCTGAAGCACGTCTTCTCATTACATTTAAACACTTTCATTGATTATTGCATGCATGTGTGTGGCTATATTTTTTGGTTATTATCTACAAGTTTATAAAATGCCCTGTATTTCAGATATAGTAGGCCTAATCCTAACTTAAAAAAATAACAATGATAGTCGACAATTGTAAAATGTATGTAAAATGTTACCAAACCAACAACTGATGAAATTGGAACGCAAAAAACAAGATTTTTATTTTATTTTTTTACCAAACCTTCACCCCGGTGTCTATGCAGTGACATTAAACATGGACCCGGAGTCCAATTAAATTAACTCAACCGCACATTTAATTTCCCCGGAACTCTGTTGAAGCGGTGAGTGTGCACTCTGCAGCTCTGATCAGGATATCAAGGTCAGGCCTAACCACCTTGTGCACAGGCTATAATACCACCGTTTCCCAGAACTCGCTGCTGAGAGTGAGGTTCTCTACAGGGAGTAGCCAACCGTCTAACCAGCCTGTGGGAGGTGTTACCACCAGCAGTAGTCATACACAGTTCACAGCAGAGCATGACTTATACTGACTCAGCAAGTTAAGTCATCTACCACTCTACCATGAGATCAGAACAACCCCCCCCCCCCAACCACAACCACCCTTCTCTCGCTTTCATCATACTGTGGTGTGGTGATTATGACTAAATCCATCAATTCTATGAGAATTAACTGAGAATTACAATGCCTTTCCGAACTAAGGTTCCAGCAATTTAGTAGCAACGCTACTTCCACAATAGATGAAAATCCATTAATTTCATTACATTTTAATAAAGATTCGAGGGGAGGTAGGGGATAAAAAAAAAATCACAAAACAAAAGCGGATTCCATTTTCTGCAATGCCAACCATATAAACAATTGCATCCATCATGTGTGAGACTCCTCATCTGAAGAGGAGTAACAGCTCAGGCCCAGGAGGACATGGCCAGTCCTCTCTGCCTTTGCCCCGATGTCACTCAATGTCTCTGGTAGCCTCTCTGTGCCGGAGCCCAGGCTTGCTGTCTGTGTGTTAACAATGACAGCCGGTCTGTCAGCGGATTCCCTCACTGTCCCATGCACCCCAGTCACACCGGTGGTTTTACCCAGAGTTCTGAGGCTCTGTCCCAGAAGGGAACCGGAGAGGTTTGGTAAGCCGGATTGCAGTGCCCGGCACAGGTTCTGTGTGGTGAGAGAAGCACCTGACTGAGTTACTGGCCCTCGAAACCCAGCAACCGCCATTGCAAGGCGTGTACGGTCAAATGAAAGGGGCAGATCCTGGTCGACACAGACGGGCTCTGAACATTGTAGAATAGGGTTGAGTTTGGCCTCTGGTTGGCTGACGTGATCCTCCTTCACATTGGATAAAGACTCGGTACTTCCAATTCTGCTGGCCAGGTCCCTTTCCACTCTACTCACTGAACCACTGTTGTCATCCAACCAACCACAGCGTTGCTTCTTAACTGTAAACAACGGAGAAAAGAAAGAGGTAAATACTTAAGCATGAATGCATTAGTAAGTAAGCTTCTCTAGTCTTAAAGGGAGAATCCACAGCAACATTAAAGCAATTATCTGCTTGAGGTGTGTGACTGATATCATCTATTGTGTGACCAGAAAATGTGTGTAAAAAGCAGTGGGTGGTAAAGAAATGTAGCACCAAGCTGGTTAACTTCCTTCTAGCAAGCTAACATGTTGCACATGCAAGTCCTTGGTAAAGCAGGAAGCCAGAGCAATCATGCACTATAGATTATATTACACTATATATATACTATACACTATTGATTCTATCTCATCAACTCAGTGAGTCAGTGATATTGAGTGCTGATTGATTTTAATCCACAAAAAAGTAGGCTATATAATCTGGTAGCAGGCGAGATGAAGGTATTTAGTAAGTTGAATATTCAGTAAGTACAGTATAACAAACTGACTGGTAGAGTCGGGCAGAGAGTCCCGTGTGTCGGCTCTCTTCCTGCTGTAGGCCCGAGGGGTCCACGGTTTGTGTTTACAGGTGGGGTCAAGAGCACGCAGTTTGGTGATAAAGCGCTTGTACTCGTTCTCCAAATCCTTGATGCGTAGTTGAAACTCTGCGATTTTCCTCTCGGGGTAGTGGGTGAGCTGTGACTGCTGTGGTTTTTTTTAGCACACCATACATTTGTAGATGAACCATCAATAATCGATGTCCATGACAACCATTTGTATTCGTCAAAGAACGTATTACAAACAATGTGCTTGCTCACCTGCAAGTAATACTCTATTTCACTCTTAATGCTGGGGATCCACTTTTTCACCGAGCAGGAAGAATTAAGAGTAGACTGGGAGAGAACAGTAGGTTATTATCAGAGAACACACATCTAGATCATCACGACTGCAGACTGTTGTGATATTGTAACATGATCTCTTTCATTGTTTACCAGTTTGGGTCTGGGGGCATGTGCATCTTTTATTCTGCCTTCTGCAAATGAAGGTATGAAAACAGATTTTCTTCATGTAATTAGATGACTGTTTGTTGATCTGAACTTACAAATGACATCACATTACTGTCACATTCACTGTATAGTTGCTTCTTTGTCACACATACTACTATTATTACGGTTTTATCTCACATAGATGAGAAATACATGATAAATGCGGCGCCAATAACGTGATGAACTAGCACTTGTTTAGGAGATTGCTTCAAGTGTGCTTGTTGCACTAGTTAGCTAATGACATTGTGTGGGTTGCTAGCTAATATCGTTTATGTTTAATCGTTATGTTCATAGTTATCATCCGCAGTAAATGACAACATACATGTTGAAGCTACTTGCCCGCTCTCTCTTTCTGAAGCCACAATCTATTTAATCGTCCTTGTTGTTTCTCTTCGTTCCTTGCCATTTTATTTGGCTATGGGCTAATGCTAACAAATACTCATGGGCTCAGACCAAAACAACATTGTCACGTGACACAGGGCAACGTAAAACCACGTTACAATTACGTTACATAGTAAAGCAGGCAATTGCAAAGTGACATTAATATATGAAGAGGCCGTTTAAATTATGTATGTATTCTCATTAATCACTCCAAGAACAATCACATAATTAATCTGAAGGAATGGTTTACATTACAATGCTATTTTGCTGTTAACTATCAATCTGATGGCTCCACCATGTGGTGAGCAGGTGGAACTGTAACAACATACTACAGGATGGGTTCACCCCGACTAAAACGCATCTCCCCTTTTATATCAACAGCAACAAGGCTGACATTGAAGTCACATAAAACAAACAGAATAACTTTAATAAACATTTCCTTGAGTTTTGCACATTGACAACATGAATTGAATTGCTGAAGGTTAGACGATTAGATGATTGTCTCTTGCTGGATTATTGTCTCTTGCTGCCAACTATTTAATCAGAACCATCTTTCTCTTGAGTATAGCTACAATATCCTCGTGTTCCTGTGTGTCTCCGCTCTCCGCCACCTGCAGCGGTGTCTTCCCCACATTATTAACAGCCTGCAGGTTAACCTTGCCCCCCTGCCTCCCCTGCCTTGGGTCCCAGCTCACCAGCTCCCTCACTACGTCCCTGCTGCCCGCCCGGGCAGCACAGTGCAGGGGAGTGTCTTTACAGTTGTCTAGCGTGTTGACCTTGGCCCCGGCCCTCAAGAGCGACTCCACCGCCTCAGTGTGGCCCTTCTCGGCGGCGGCGTGGAGTGGCGTCTTCCTCCACACGTTTCTCTCGTCTACTCCTTTCCTCTTCTGCGCCGACAGGAGGAGCTTCACCACGCCGTCGTGCCCCCGGGCCGCCGCATAGTGAAGAGGGGTGGAGCCATGCATGTCCTTAGCCCCGCCCCTCGCCTTGTGCGAGAACAACGCGGCCACAGCGCCCGCTTTCCCCACCGCGGCCGCCAGGTGAAGTGGTGTTTTCTTTTGCTTGTCGGCGGCGTCGGGGTTGGCGCCGGCCAAGAGCAGCATGTCCACCGCTGGGGTTTCTGCCTGGGTAGAGGCTGCCCAGTGCAGGGCTGTCCTGCCCTGCCGGTCCCTGCTCTCCGTGTGAACCTTGACCTGAAGCAGCTGGTTCAATGTGTCTGCATGGCCATGCCGGCTGGCTAGATGCAGAGGGGTACTGCCATCCTGGGCCACGGCATTTGCCTTTAAAATGAACACAAACAAGTGAACACATACAAGCGACACACAATGAAAAATGTCAAATGAAAATGAAATGATATTTCTTCATTTTTTAAATGAATTCACCTGTGCATCAGCTTTTAACAACATCTCAACCAGCGCTGGGTTGCTGTGGAGAGCAGCCAGGTGTAGAGGTGTGTATGCTTTAGGCCCAGTTGTGTTGGGATCCAATCCCTTAGCCAACAGAGTCTGTACCAGAGGCTCACTGCCGCTACGCACTGCCAGGTGTAGAGCTGTGGCCCGGTTCGGAAGAGTGATGTCCAGTTTGGCCTGTTTGGCTGCCAGAGCTCTGAAGAAACAAATATAATGTTTATAATATTATATATGATGTATTTGATTACATATTATATTATATATTCAAACTATATTTACTCTTAAGAATATATAAGAATATATACTCTTCACATATTCATGAGTACTAGTATATTCACCAGAGCTGAACCTATATTAGAGACGTCTGATCCCTGCCAAAAGGGAAGATACCTAAATGTGTCTGTGTGGCCCAGCTCAGCAGCCAATAGGAGGGGAGTGTATCCCTGTTGGTCAGACATGTTGACATCAGCTCCACCGTCGACTAGGACATCCACCACTGCATGCCGGTTCTGTTTGACTGCTGTGAAGAGAGCTGAGCCCATAGCTTCTGCACTGAGGGCTCCTCTGGAATGAGCTGAGGTTTGAATAATGACCGATTAGTACATATGCACAATGCACATGTGTACATTCTATGTTAGGAAACACATAAACAACCAGATAACAACAAGATACACAGTGACAGGATGGTTGTATGTGATAAAAATTGTTCAAATTAAAACATTCAAAACACAAAACCATTAAGCCACCTTTTTCATGAAACAGGTTCAACATAGAGCATGTGAATAGTATGGATTCTAAATATTCACACACTCACCGAGCAGTATCCGGAGCATGGGGCCATTGTTGAGCTTCACAGCTTCATTCACGACCACTTGGTCCACTGCAGCCCCCGCGTCCAGAAGGACCCCCGCAGTCCTTTCATTGTTCCCACTCACGGCATAGAACAGCGCTGTTTTGTCCTGCCTGGTTGTGGCTTCCACGGCAGCCCCGGCCCGCAGCAGCAGCTGGGCCAGGCTGCGGTCATCCTCCTGGGCCGCTCTGTGGAGGAAGGTGGGCTCCGCCTGGTCCTCAACCCCTCCGTTCCTCTCCTCCATCACAAGGGCTCGGGCACAATCCAGGTCCTCATTCGTTGCGGTCAGGTGGATGGGATTCTTCCCCTGCGTGTCTGCCGTGTACAGACGGGCCCCGGCTTTCACGAGGGCCCCTATCACCTCGCGGTGGCCCCTGTTTGCCGCTCTGTGAAGAGGCGTTCGGCCCTCCTGATCTCTCAGGTCCAGTCTGGCCCCTCGGCGTAGGATGAGCCCCAGGAGGGATAGGCGGCCATGTTCAGCAGCCACATGCAATAGTGACTCCTGGGAGGAATTGACAGCGTTCACGTCCACGTGCTTCAACATCTCCTCCACCACGGACAGCTCCCCTCCTGCAGCGATGATGTCATATATGTCACCTTGTACGTGCTCTTTCAGTTCATGTCTTCCTGTTATTTGAAATGGCACGCGGGCCCCCCTGGCTTCATTTCTGATCGTTGAAAATGAATCAGACCTTGAGGATAAACGTGTTGTCTTCTGAGTGTGATGTTGCTCCTGATGTTTCCTACCCAATCCTTCCTTGTCCCGTTCCAGTAGGTATCCAATCAACTGCCTTCTAGGGTCTCCAATGCTCTCATTGGCACATCCCAAGTAGGCCTTGATTTGCTTGTAAAGCTTTGGTTCAGCCTGCATTAGGCAGGGATGGAAGAATTTGCGACATGCCCTTTCACCCCTGGCCAACACGATGTCCAGGACCGTGGAGTTCTGCTCCTCTCTGGTCCTGATGGTCAGAACCACGGATCTCTTGGCCTGTGTGACCACCCCCTCTGTAACCAGGAGATCCAACAGATCCTCCGTATGCGTTATTCCGTTCTTCAAGTCTCTCCGCATTACACTGACCACGTCGACCGCGTAGAGATTAGAGCAACTCACTCCTGCCTGCGTATGTTGAAAACCCTTTGATATGTTTAGCATGGTAATTCAAATAAAGTCCCGATACTCAGTAGTACAACCGGCTTTACACTCTGCAGGTCACTGCTCTATTCTGTATGTTTATTCATTACTAAGTGACACATCACACCTTAGCAACCAGGTAGGCTATATAGGTCTACAGCACCTATCTACAATGCAGACACACACAAAGCATCACTGCTATAGTAGCCCATATGCAGCCCTATATATACAGGCTATTGAAATGATATTCTTCCAAAAAAAAATGGAATGTTGACTTAAAATTGAGCTAAATTAAAATGATTCACAAAAGGTTATATAAAGATTCCACTTGTCACAAAAATAATGTGTTCGTATTCTCCCTCTATTGCATATGCATTCAAAGCCTGTAGTGTGTGCGCCATGGTTTAGTCGATTAACGTATTGCTCTGAAGTGATTCACTTCCCGTAAACCACGCCAACTGTGGTGACGTAGATCTTCCGACTGCGCTCTACTACCTTATATGGTTGGGGAGGGTGTTCTGGATGATGTCATCCTCACCAAATTTGGGCAAGACCAAATCAATTTAGGACGGTAATAGTATATATATATTTTATATAACTTAATGAAACGATGTATAAAGAATAAGCGT
>OOFB01005746.1:0-10934 GCA_900323305.1 Trachyrincus murrayi
CCAGCAGTCCCACTATGTTACAGCAGAACTTCGTGGGGAAGACTGCACAGAGCCTGGGCCGGACACCAGAAACTGAGGGGGCGGAGTTACGCCTTGTTTCCCGTTTCGTTAAGGAGATATTCTACCGAACAGAAAGTGAGACGAAGCTTTAAGAAGAGGATTTTAATTAATAATTAAGTGTATTTCTAGTGGCCGGTCTACACGGTGTTGATGAACACTTTTTTACTGTTTACTACTGTTGGCCGAGTTTGTGTTCGCTGTTCATAGCCGATTACGTGCTTACAGATCCCCGCCTCCAGCAACTGGTCGAAATAAATATGGAGTGCAAGAAAGAGAAAGGCCCCGTTCACCCAGATTTGAGCTCGTCTGCCATTTGAGCTCGTCTGACTTTAGATCAATAATCTAAAGTCTGACTAAATATTGGCTAATACTTGAAGACCTGACTCGAACACACAAACCAAACCATCACACAAGAACAGACATGATACAAGGAGGAGGCCAAGAGCCTGAAATATAGTTAACCAAAGCAATGTGATGCAGCCTTCCCCCAGCTCCACCACCACCTACTGTCAGCCACTGCCAACAACAGGAAGAGGGGAGAGCAGAGGGAAGGGAGACGGGCAGAGAGGTAGACCAGACACCCAGAGGAACAGATCATGCAGGGACACGCTTAGTCATCTGGGCTTTGCTTCACAAGTCGACAGACAGGCAGACAGACAGACAATGGGATGTGCACACAGAGTTTAGATTAGAGGTGGTTTACCATTTCCATTAGCTCACCACTTTCAATCCCCGGCCCCCCCCCCCCCCCCCCCTCACACACACACACACACACACACACACACACACACACACACACACACACACACACACACACACACACACACACACACACACACACACACACACACACACACACACACACACACGACTCCCCCTCATGTACTGTGATGTACAGTCGAGACAACGTTTCCGTTAGTTGCACAAAGAAGTGAAAACTTAGCTTGTTCTTGTCCAAAAGCTAATATTTTCTGTTTGCTAGCCACCATCAGAAAGGACACAAGGAACTACCATCTCCATTGAAGCTATGTGGGTCAAATCAATGCAGCACTTTCTTCTACTGTGTTGGCCAGGCCTAGTCGATTTTCCATGGCCTTGTACTTACTTTATCCAACTAAAAATATATCACCTCATTTCATTCTCTATTTCGTGCACTGTAGCCCAAGCTATCCAAAACAACACTGGTTCAAAATGTTTCAATTGGAATGTCTGCTCACTGTATAATTACAGGCGTAGTGGTTTCATTGAATGCAGACAATGTATATGAACTAACATAAAATCCAACATACAAATGACATACAACCATGTTCCTAATATATGCCCATGACTGCATGCAAGTCAGTTTGGCTATTGTTCCCAACATAGACTTGGTTTCCAATCCCCAGTGGCCTAGAAGTAATATTAACCCCATTCTGGATGTGTGCCAAACCAAGCCACCCGATGAAAAAAGCAAACCAGGAAGTAGCGGTGGTGAGCAGGCGCTGGTGGTTGAGTCATGCTAGTGATGTCATTCCACTGTGAGCAACAACTGGCTCTACAGAGGCTCAGATAGGGGAGTGTGCCAGGTCTTTGCTCAGTCTTGCCTGGGTATGAGGCGTGTTCGGCCCAGCTCTGCCGTGTGTTAAAGCTACCTGACTAACACTGAGGCACACTGAGGCCCTTTTATGCTGCTGTATTGCACCAACCGCCAAGGCCAACCGTGGCGACCTCGGCGGAGGAGGACGTTGCGACATATACGTGTTTCCAAACAACACAAGAATGTTGCCGTTAGAGTACGGTTCCGTCTCTAGATAGCCACGTCTCTAAAATGTTCTAGCCTTCACATCGATAACAGTTGCTTGTTATGATTGCGACCGCCATTCTAACAACTCGTACTGATACAATGCGTCCGTATAGATTGCTCGAGACGGCAGCGCTTGTGGGTACAGATATTGTTTGTACATAAACTATTAGAATGTTCAATCTTATCTCGACAAACCTCTGTAACCTCGTAGCGAAGTCTGCTTACAAAGAGGGACAAAGGCTCTTCTCCACACCGCAGTCTGGATAGCGTCTACAGTTAATGTCCGGATAGAGGTGATGGATGGCAACAAGGAGCATATGAATAACAGGAACACAGAAGGACCTCATAAAGTCAACAGAACTGCTAAGATTCTGGTAAATATATATGAGAGTGAGCGCGAGAGGGAGAGATAGAGGAGATAACAGAGCATGGTGGAGATCTGGCAGGAGCCAGAATGTGCTCTGAGCAACACGAGAGGTTCAAGGGGACCACGAACATTAAAAATGGGCATCGGCAGCTCAAGTGGTGCACAGGGAATTTGTCTTGCGCCGAGTCAGAATGTGCACATTGTGAGACCAAATGAGTCACACTTGTAATCCTAAATGCGGCTTGTTTTCCCAACACACCTGTAATCCCATGGCTCCATGGTGACAATACACCAGAGCTTGGCCCCAGAGGGGAGCCTGCCTATGCTCTTCGCTGGTAGAGTAGGCCAGACAGGGACTGCAACTCATTAGAAACCTGATAATTATTAGGCAGACAGCTGCAATTGGGTTTTTGGGTCTCTGATCAGGGTCGGCTAAATATTTATAATCACAGTCCTGGTCTTTTTTTTTTATATAGCACTACAGACACCTACACCTAAGACCTACAAGTAAGATAAACGTTTAAGCATAAGTCAGGTGAGAGAGTGGTTAGTTCATACTGTGGTTCCATGTGCATCACACAGGTCAACACAAGCTGAGATCCTCTAAAACTCATTTTTCTTTTTTAGATTACATTATCACTCTGATGCCGTTCCATCTCAGATGCACTGATTCCATTTCATGCTTCTCAAAGCCTCTTTATTCACCACCACTGTACACAACAGTCTCCATCCGCCCGGTAGCTCTTAGTCTGGTCAGCATCCAGGGGACCAGTGTAACAGTGCATCCTCTCCCTCTCTGCTTGGTGTAAATCATCCCGGTGTGCGCAGCAGGCCCTGTCTGCGTTCTGTCTACTGACACGTACCTCTTTCTGTTTACCTCTCGAGCGTCCTCCGCTTCCTCCTACCTGCTTGGCTTTAGTCTTAGAGCACATTTAACTTTGGTGATAACATCCAATAGTAGGCATATATTTCTCAACGGTCCCTAATGGTACCGGACACTGACGAAGGGTGGTTATTTGTACCCTTTTTGGCGTCACGAAAAAACCAGAACATTACACAACCCACACATGCAGTGTAACGTGGTTGCAATGAACTCAAATGCACAGAAGAAGAAAGTGAACGCACAAGAAGAAACTGGCTGTAGGAATTAGCTTTTCCAATAGCCGAGTGGGTTAATGCCGCTGGCGCTAATGCTGGTGAAAGGAGAGAGGAACCGAGTTCGAGTCCCGTGGTGGCGAACTCGGGTGGAAGCTACCCAAGTACTTTGCCAGCATCAGGGCAAGCCTGCCCACTATGCAGTAGCATATAAACCTTCAGCCTAGGGTTGGAGTTAGACACCAGGTCCTATACAAACATTCACATGAACACAACAACGTATCTCTGTTCCCGCGATGAAATGAAGGCTTGAGCCGTCTCATGTAAAAGAAAAAACGTTGCAAACGTTGGCAAACCATCACTGCTCCAACGGTAACCTACTTACTAAAGGACAGTGAATACATTGTCTTGTTCTAAGTGAACCAACGTTCAGATGAGGTTGGCCTCAAAGAGGAAGTCAGTAGGCCCACAGCAGAGGCCTCTAACATGGGGGGGGGGGAGCACTGTATGAGCACAGTGTCTGGCAGCCTGCAGGTATTAATAAGGGGCTTCTGCGCTGAACTCTGAAAAATAAAAAGGAGGAAGTTACACATGAAACACACGTTACCTGGAAACGTCACCAGCAAAACAAACTGTCTAGAATTAAATCTCCTTCTAGGGTCCTGCGTGTGTGTTAGTAGCGGCTTCTCAGGACCCTACTTAGTATCAACCCATCAGTGCAGGGAACTCCTTCAGGCTTCAACAACACCATTCAGCGGAGCCTCCTTCCCTCTCGTAATCAAAAGACGGTTCCTTGAAAGAAATTACTCCCAAAAAGCTTGTTTCAACGGCAGATTGCTACCCTGCTGAGGGCATTAGAAGGTGGCATTTTGTTAGCCTTTTCATCAAGTCCTCAATACAAATCAAATAAAGCAACCGACTCTGGAAAAAAAAAACCTGTGATATTAACACCTATTCTGGAAAAGGGGAAGCTGACAAAAGTGATGTTTGATCATTTACAATGTTGCCTAAATGGAATGAATACTAGGTAACATGTGGAAGTGAAGCCTGTGTAGACCTTGCACTGCATGCTTCTGTTCTTGTTTCTACACTGGTGTACACCAGCCTGGAAAGAACTTGTATTCTGCAGCTGTAGATGGAAAGATTGCTTTTGTGGAACATATGATTAAACACAACCTGCTGATATAGGCGTAAGCTTTGGGAAAATAAGGATTAGGGCTGGGCAATAATACAATATTATCGTTTATCATCTTTGAATGGTATTGTATAGTCATGACATGAAGATATCGACTTATCGTGATACCCGGATTTATAGTATAAATTAATTACAAGAAGATATGCCCTTAAAATTATCAAATATGAGGTTTGAAACGTCAGTGAGAAAGGAAAAGTCCGATACCATACTATAAATGTCCATATACTTCAGTGTAATGACCCTCGAGTTAGACTGTTAGGAATGATATTTTGAATTCATAAACATATCGTGATATTAATCGATATTATGTAGAATTCCCCATAATTATTGTGATAATAAATTTTTCCATATCGCCCAGGCCTAATAAGGATATCTTGGAAGAATATCAAATATGAATCACTTTGTATGTCTTTTTTGCTCAAAATTAAAGCGCAAACATTGTGTAAGTGTAAACATAATATACTCATTTAAGAAAAAATTTAAGCATTCAATTATTGTGATTTATTTTTCCACCAATCTTAGACAATTTGTTTATACAAAGCAAAGCAAAAGAAATATGACATACTAGTCCTAATAAATATAGCAGGGAGAGACGACAGTCAGACGGTCACCTCCCTAAATGGACATTAATAACTGCAGAGTCCATGACTGAACAAACCATGTGACCCAGCTGATGGTTCATACTCGAGCGTTGGGCCATTCCCAAAAGGAGGCTAGCCCATCCAATGATAAATCCACTACAAAAACAACCAGAAGTCAGCTGAAAGTCCCCATTCAGCACTTCCCATGGTCATGTGCCCCAGTGGAGCAGAGCCCAGGATCAAAGTTCCCCCTGCTCAGGAGGAGGCTTACCACCAGGACCGGAGTGACCGGAGAAAGGCCAAGGCAGGGGGGGAAGGAATGTCTAGAATCTAATAAAAGGACAAGGGAGTGTTTGGGCAGCATGGGAATCGTAACGCAGGGTGCCTGCCTAGTATGCCTCCCCACACTCAGAAGGGTGGCAGAAATGGTTAGCAGCCACCGAGGTCATAACATGAGTGGAGGAAACTACTTAAGGGCACAAAGAGAAGCAAGGCGGGAGATGACGAGAGCCCTGAAATGTGAGCTTGGGGACACAATGAGGGGAGTTGTTCAGGACTAACCACAGAGGTAGGCCAGTGGCCACACCAGAAGAAGAGGGGTGGTTGGATTATAACTTTGAACAGATAGAGAGGGAAAGTGATAGAGAAGTGAAGCTCTTCAAAAAGGAATACAAACCAAAACATAAAACTTGTTAGGCACATGCCGAGCTATGCGGGGCTTGGGCAAAGTTGACTGACTGATTTAGTATAGTCTGGCTTGTACAGTAAAATGTCCCCATTTAACTGGCCTGTTTTTAGTACAGGCTGACAGTCACGAGAACAGAGGTGGGAGGCCACATATTAAAAAAATGAAAAAAGGAAAAGAAAAGGGAGGGCATTATGAGAGTGAATTACAAGAACCAGCACCACAGGCTTAGATGGCATGGAGGAGAAGTAGGCCAGCTTCAAGGTACTTAACAGCTCCAGACTTTAAAACAACAACAACAACAACAACAACAACAACGTCTATTGAGCTACTGGATAAAAAACTAACAACTAAACACATTTTTGTATCAAACGGACTAACACACTGAAGGAAAAGCAACTCCATCCAAACTAAAACACACAAGGGATCAACTCTCACTCCTCTAAACCCCAACCTGTCATTTTAATTGGGGACCTCCGATTAGGAACACGGTTTATAAGGCAAGGCTTGAACAGCCTGTACATGTCTGATAATTGTCCATGTGCCATGGCAGGAAGGTGAGAACCAAAGTAGACGGGAAGAAAACCCTGCAACGCTATTACATGAGTAACAAACACCCAACCCCACCTCCTAATTCCACCAGTGGACATCTCACTAGCACAATGGTGGTGACACTGCAATGACTCACACAGACACAGTCCCTCTCATACAGTACGTTATAGTACGGTATAGTACAGTACGGCTATAGCAAATGATTGCAACAGGTAAAGACAGAATGTATGTTTAAATACCAGGTCTATAGAGGCAGCAGTCACCTTCAAAACCCTTATAGCCAAACCATGTGGGAGGACAAAATCCTACACAGCCTCTTGTCAATGAACACATGTAAAAGGTGGTGAAATTGAAGGGGTGTGGGCAAAGTGGATGCTGTGGAGTTAGCCTACACCACATACACCAAGTATGAATTAAAATGTTGATTTACACTCCTGTACCGGATTCGAGTGGCATTTGCATACTTGTATGGTTTTGCCAATCCCTGACTGGCACCTGTCTGTGGTGTGGGCTCCTGGCATTCTCCAGTGCATGTGTTAATGGCTTCAGGTCAACACACTGCACGACTCAGGGCGATTCTCTCGAACCCAAGGCCGTCCATGTTCATTGAAACACATGGACAGTCTAGTTGCAATACTTTCTATATACCGCCTATTTATCATCGTTATTTACCACGTTATTAACCGATGCGTGACATTCACCACATCTGCGCCCCTTGCAAAACAAGACAATGTCGGTTACAAGGTTTTAAGAGAACGCACCACAGTAGCGGTTTAGCTAAAGGGTTAAAAGTTACAAACTTGAAAAGACAACTGAGCGGTCTGGTCAACTTAGCTAGCGCTAACCGCTGTCTAGCATGAGCCTGTGTACCAGCGGCCGTGTGAAGAAACAAAGCCCAGACCGAAACACAACAGCTTCACTTACATCTTTCTGCCCCGGCTTGGTAGTGAATAGACTGAACCTTTGTAGTCTTGCCCTCATCCCATCCGCCATAAAGCCCCCCGGAGCGGAGCTGGTGTTCCTCCCGGAGCGGAGCTGGTGTTCCTCCCGGAGCGGTGCTGGTGTTCCTCCCGGAGCGGTGCTGGGGTTTCAGGGTAACTGCCGTTCGCTCCTTGAAGCGGCGCGTGCGACTTTCAAATCAATGGGAAGTTGACTCGACTTCCTAAAGCCACAGTTGTCAAGTCCGCCCAAGTTACAATGGGATGGGGCTACACGGTCCCGGTCCCGGATCTGTTCAGCCCACAGCTAAATATGTTAAACTGTATGCGAGCCAGGCTCTTATCTGACATATTGTAAACAATGTTTCCTGGCGCTGGTCGCGGCATGACCGACTGGAAATCAGTACGAATGCCCGCAGGACGCCCTGCTGACCAAGCTACTAGGAGGTGCTTTCTATTAGGCGTACCCAGAGTGGGAGGGATTGTTTGGATACAGAGATAACAGAAAGTACTATACCGCCACCACCATCTGATACTACATTAAACATGTTTAAAGTAAAACGGCAGCGATTTTCTCAAAGCACTTAAAAATGTAATTAACGTACTGACGATAAAAATGTCATAAGACGCTGGCAATTATTAACGGATCAAAGGCGACACCTAGTGGTTGGTTCTGAAACGTTTTATGAAAAGGGCTAAAGATGAGAGAAACATTTTTCATTCAAACTTAATATTACATTTTTTTATTTAAGTTATATAATCTACAGCTAAATTATACTATGCATGTTTGTTATGCTCATATTGTAGTCTGTGTAGCAATTAGTTAGTTCTTAGTGCTTTTGTTTTTGTCCAGTGGAAATATCAGAGCAAACATCAAGGCCTCTATGGCCAATGTATGGCATACTCAGTGTGCCATACTGTGCGTGTGTTCTACGAACGTTATAATAGTTTGTACACATCTACTGTGATGTGTACACACTGTTAGGTTTACAACAAATAACTGCTAACCTTTCTAATCTACTCAACAGCTGACAAAAAGATTACAAAGTTGATCCACAGTGACATCAGACTGTCAATGTGTGCACAAAAGCCTTGCTGAGACAAAAAAGGTTGTAATATTAAGGTCCTCCTGACAGACAGTGTTAAGAGCCTGCATCTAGTTGATTATTACCTACTAACCCTAATTGGGCCTCTGATGGTGGTGGTGTCTGGTGGGCGTCCTGCGTATGTCTGGCATGGGGGGCAACTCAAAAAAGGCTCACAAATATTGGTGGCCTGACTTGGACACCAGCTGCAGCTTAGCCAGTTGGTAGAACATTCCATGGAGGGTAGAGGGGAAAGATATAACAGGCTAGCAGAGTAATGCTCAAACACGTGTGTGTGTGTGTGTGTGTGTGTGTCTCTCTCGCTTAGCTGCACAGAGTTGACTCGCGGCATAGCGTGAGTTGTCACAGTATGGAACCAGCTCGCACAGTGTCCAATTTCTATTTGCTGCAGACCACAATAAATACTGATGCGGTCACTTGCACACAAACAGTGTGTATGCTATGTGAGGGCCTCGCCCTCTGTACAGAAAGCATTTCTATGAAGCCTGTACCTTTTTCCCCCCAGAGTGCATGTGCATAGAACTAAGGGTTCTCATCATATCACACACACACACACACACACACACACACACACACACACACACACACACACACACACACACACACACACAGTACGTAGTACCTTGGTGCAGTCCTGGCATTGGAAGACATAGCAGGCACAGTGCTGGGTGTCTCTGATCAGACAGCCAAAGCTGCTGGGCTCCTGGCTGTTGTAGATCAGCTTGGTCACCCTGTGAGGGCGGCACTCAAACAGAACCGTGTGAGAGAGAGGGTCCCACCCCACCCCCTCGGCCCACGCGGACACACACTGCACCCGCGACGCCGACACGCTCAGAAAGACGGCCTGATTGCGTTTGGGGAGCTCCCGTTGTCCACCCCCGCAGCCCTGCTCCCGCTCTCCAGGTCCGGAGCACACGATCTCAGCCACGACCCAAGGCAGCATGGCCATGGTGGTTAGAGGGTGCACTGGCAGAGAACCGACCAACGTAAGCCTGTAGTGCACCTCCTCCTCTTCCTCCTCCTCCTCCTCCTCTGCCATTACCTCCTCCATCTTCATCCCAGCCCTAGGATAAGTCCTTAGCCCTTTATTGAGGTGCAGGGTGACCACCGTGGGAGGCAAGAGAGAGGGACACGAGCGGTGGTTGGAGGTGAGGCTAAAGGGAGGCTTCTTGTCGCTGTGCGAGGGCATCATCTCTTCAAAGTACCCTCCATGGCTGCCGTGGCTGGTTGAGGCAGCAGAAGACGGGCCTCATCGGGGGAAAATCAGCTGTCATGATGACAAACAGAACATTATAGGATCATTATGTCAGCAAGTGCATGTACCAGCAGCGCTATGCTGTAAGTAAAGCAGCCTGGGCATTTGAAGGGCAGCGCAAGTACATTCGGTAAACAAAAACTGGCTGTACAGAAAATGATGACTTTACGCATTTTGAAACTGAGAAAACTTCATCAAATGTATCTTGTCCACTACTACAGCATATAGGCCTACAAATGTATTTTATTTCCGCCCCTCACAATCTCGTATAGGCCTACAGACATTTACATTCAAATGTAAAAGAACAGTTCTAGGTTGTTACATTACTTTCAAAAACAATAATCGATAGAAGTTGTACAGTTGCTACAATCGTAGCGCTTTTCTAATGTTAAGATCAATGAATAAATGTCAAGGACATCAGGGTACAACAACGCAAATTAGCCGACAAAAAAGGCGTAACTTCACATTTTTAGCTCTGAATAACTGCGGAAACTAATTTGCATTTCTGGTGCTCTACACAATAAACAAAAAAACAAGTAGTTCTACTCAAGATTACACCCAATACAACAATATAGTCAACATAGATGTGTAACAATTAAGCGACTCATAGTAGTTATATACTTCTACTCACAGCCAAGGGCACCTGTACGTCCACCAGCCGTACCTTGTGGAGGCTTTATTGGGGAGAAGAAGCGGCTGGTTCCCGGTACCTTCCTTCAGGACGTGCCCACACTAGAAGTGTCGTCAATGTTCTCACCTGGCCGGAGCCGAACTCGAGACAGCGACTTCTTCACCAGAGTCCCGTGCGTCCTCTCTAGTAGGAGCTCAACATAGGACGTATGAAATAAGACTAACGTGGACCGCTAGTGGCTACTGCGCCTCCTCCTTCCGTGCTTCTCTGATGGAGTGCGTAGTGCTGTGCGTACGGGTCATGGGTGTGTGTGTGTGTGTGTGTGGTGCAGGCGGGTGTGTGTGGTGCAGGCGGGGTGCTGCCCACGTCCTCCACATGGCTGCTGCGGCAGGATGAGAACTAATCAGTCTATCGCGAGTTTTCTTCGCCGTCCTATCCCGTGTCTTAAGCGCTGTGAGACTATTCATTATTATTATTATTATGACACAAATCACAGTATACAGTACTAGTTGTTTGCGCACATTTAATGGGAGTAAGTAAAAAACATCAGTATTAATTGAGATATTAATTTGACAAATACTGCTGAGAATGGTAAGGGAAGTTTTCTCCGCTTTTTCATTTAACAAAATGACAATGACATCATGATTCCTGGAATGACTTCAAACCCCCCCCCCCCCCCCCCCCCC
>OOFB01005749.1:15194-27076 GCA_900323305.1 Trachyrincus murrayi
ATATATGTTACATATATATATATATTTTTTATATATATATATATCTATCTATCTATCTCATATATATATATATATATATATATATATATATATGGCACATATATATATATACTGTGTATATATATATATACTGGCCTCACTACCTCATATATATATATATATATGAGGTAGTGAGGCCAGCTGGGTTCAGGGTGTGTGCAAGATGGCAGGATGTGATCGTTAGTGTTGAGTGCTGAGCTGGCTGAAGTTTAATGATCTCGTTCAGGCTCTAGTCATCGTGGGTTATTGGATGGGGTGCACACATACATTCTTATAACCACCATACCACTATTGACATCATTGGTTGAGAGGAGCAGAATAAGGATTATTATTATATATATTAATATGACCAAACAATCTCAGTTTAGGCCACATGGTCAGCTGGTGGAAATCCTACAATCAATATTTTACATATACAAGCAACCATTGTGACATTAAACTGCTCTATAGGATATTATTATGCATTACTCGTTTATGTGTTTGGATGTGGCAAACAATTAGCTGTTACTTTGAGTTGTTTTTAATATGACGCTCTGTCACTCATTAACAATCTGAACGATCTTTTCGTACGAAATGTGCCACACACATTTTGACACACATTTTATAGAGATAATTTATATCAGGACACAAAGGAAATGTCTTTATTTCTGCTTTATTCAAGTTGAGACAAATACCACCAAGTTCACATGAAACTGCAGACAAATCTGTATCCAAGAGCTACAGTTGAGACATATTAGATACGATTAAGAGAACAAGAGAAGCAAGTGTATAGAGATGGCAGAGGTCAGTTATGGAGACAGTACAGAGCCCTTCATTCAACAGAGGAAACACTAAGTTGTGATTGTCATCATGCTCCGGGTACTTCAGCGAGAACCAAACTTAGAAATACACAATGAATGCGCTCCAAGAACGTTGCACAAAATGAAAAAGATATTGCATAGATTATACAAGAAGAAATCCCTTCTATGGTTCTAATGTGGTCTTGTGCATTGATTTGTCTCAATCCTTGCCCTTTTTATTCATAATTTAGCCTCTTCTGTTGTTATAGGTGATGTTGAATGGGGATGTGCAATATTAAGGTATTCCTCTTCACCTGTGATAATGTCTTATCCACCCAGACTCTAGTTCCATAAAACGACAATTACAGCAATGATTCTGCCTTCAAATCGAATACATATAAAAAGTTGTTCTTCGACATGTGACCGATATGGGTCGAGCCCTAGTACATGTGCCAATTCAAATGTGAAGCAACACGTGTGTTGAAATTCAGCACCCTGAGAATCCAGTCTTGATGGAAGACAGCCAAAGGCTACGGATGAGTACTGGGTTGACTTGACAGGTAGGGGGAGAAAGGTACTGCACTCTGGTCTCTGCACTCTCAGCACACTGGCTTGTTTTCCATTGAGCCCTCTTAGATTCGTATATGGAAGGTGCTAGAGTCACACAAAAAACAACAACACAAATACAATTCAATACAATACAATTCATTGGGCATTGACATTAAGGTCCATGTAAACATACTACAAAATACACCAACAATACTCCAATCCTATTGGATAACAAGCAAAAAAAAAAAGCTTGTTTGTGGCTCATAATGTAAATGGGGGTATCTACAAACGATTCTGACGATTAGTTATTTTGTGATTACATTTTAATAGTTGTATTGCTATATCTGGCAATGTTCTGCCTATAATGACGAACCCAAAATACCTTAAAAAGTCAGGAGCCCTGGTTATCATGTTTTCAAAGTCAGCGAAGGACAGTTTGTTGTCCCCGTCCAGATCTGCCTCCTCGATGGCCTTCTCACACACCAGCTGAACCTCCTCTGGGGTCAACTCCTCCTTGGTCAGCCTATTAAGAGTTTTCTCTAAGTCTTCCTTGCAAAGGAAATTATCTACGTTGAAATCTGCAGGCAACACACACACAAAATATATATATATATATATATATATATATATATATAGCACTTTTCACATCATCTCATCGAAGGAAAAATTTAAAGCGTTTGATTGTGTCACTTTTTTTTGTTTACCATATATCTTGAATGCATATATGGCCTTCAGTTCTCTTGGGGCCATTTCACTGAGGACAGAAAACATATCCACAAAGTCATTGAAGCTGAGGTTTCCCAATCCGTCCTCTGAAAAGGACTCTACTATCCTGCTCCGGAATGGGTTTTCCTGTTCGAGAAAGGAAAAAAAAAATATTTTAATCCATGTGATGTCATTTTATATATGGCAGGTTTAAAATTATTTGTTACAGTATATTTTGTGAGGATTGGAATGCGTAAAGTGTTTTAAAAAAAGCCTGTATACACATAGAAATATAGGAAATAATAAAACACACATTGAACGAACCCTGACAGTTCCATCATAGCCATTACTGTGTTTACAGATAAACTGCCGGCCAATAAACAGATGTGTTCTGCTGACCAGGGTGTTAACTAGAAGACTGCTGACTCTTTCTATTGTCCGGTATGAGTTTGGTGGTTCCTGACTGGAACCAAACAAACAGTGATCCGTACATCGCTATAACCTGGTCAGCTCATAGGTGAACCCCAGCTCTACTGAGTAGTTCCCCCACCAGAGATGATGACCACATTCTAATGCAAAGTTCTTCAGCATAAACAAGAGAGGCAATTACATAGACTTTGTGTGAGGCTGTGGTGTCATTGTTAGAGGGTTTTTTTTCCCCAAACCATCTTGAAGCTTCCATCCTAGTGTTGTTTGTGGCCAACTTGACGGACACGAGAAAGACACCAGAGGAAGTGGGAGAGCTTAACCTAGCCTAATGTGTCTTGTGTGGGACATATTTTGGGATAGACGTCGTAGCACTCTATTTCTTGTGTATTCTTCTCTACATTGCGTCTACACTATTCCTTCAAAATACAAGGGGCGTGCACTTTTGCCTATAAAGATTAAGTTTTTATATGGCATGACATTCTCTTTCACAAGCCCAGACAGAACAGTGATGGTGGCAATTAAAAATCGATCTGGTCCTATATAAAAATCACTTGCTAGATTCATCCCACATGAGTAATGTCCTCAGGCACTCCCATTAGATTTGAACTTTTGCCCTCTAAACATTTCCCGTTATTCACACTAACCAACATGCTTGCTACTAACTCTGTAATTACAAGCTGAAGTGTCATTTTCTTTACTGTAAGAGAATATAATGCCGGCATATACCGGCTATCTTACGTTGAGTTCTGGCATGTTAACTATTAACGCTAACGGTAGTTTACAGTCGGGTTCCTTCGTGTAGTCCATCGGTACAAGATGTGGCGCCAGCTCATGGTATCTGGCATGCAACCTAAACACAGGATAGAAAGATAATGATAACCCATCATTTAACCTGCTATTCCGCTTCATTTCATTCTGCTGATATGACAACCTGTTCAAAAAGAAATAATGCCCATTAATAGCAATAAAAGTCCTATATAAGATCTTATGTGTGCAGGACGTGACATATGTGAAACATAAATATGACTTAATCACTCTCTATGCAGGTGGCTGTATTCCTTACGATCCCAGTGTTTAAAATGTTACATTATATTATAATTCTTAGATTTTTGCACTCAATACCCGCATTATTAACGTTATTATTTATTTGAAACCATTCCTGCAGATGAAGGCATCTGAACCTCAGTCAATGCGCTCACAGTCAACCACTCTTTACGGTGGACCTGGCGTGATTGTGTCATAATGTGTGCAGCAGGAGGCAGAGGCTGGAAGTGGTTTATGACGGTCATAAAGTGCAGCACTCCATTATGCTCTGTGCTGACACTCGATTCAGCTTCCGCTGTTGTGCTGGCTTTGCAATCAGAGCCGATTCAATGTCATAGAGGAGGATTAGCTCGATGGCTAATACTAACTCCGAAGAACTGTGAATTGGGAAGATAAATAGGGTGTTTGAATCATTCAATTATATCAAGTCCCACTTGATATAATTGAATGATTGACACCTTGTGTGGGATTGGTATAGCACCAATAAAGCATAATTAAAATCATTGGTCAGATGTAAAATGCATTTCGCCATGCCCAATCGAATGCTTTACTTGTTCTGCTGCATGACCACGCAAGTCAGTTTATCGGATTTGTAAAAAATAAGTCATTAAACGGTTTGAGGTTAGGTCTCACTGTGAAGGCTTTGTGCATAAATTGTGTTAATCTTAAAGTTATAATCCACATTTCCCCCCAAACAATGGTTGCTATTAAAATCACTGAATACATTACATTCCTGCATACGCTATGGACTGATGACATTTCAAATCAAATCCCATCTTAAAGTGACCCAGATGCCAACACTACACTGTAAGGTGATCCTCTAGTAGAGGGCAACCTTTTCCCAGTATCTGCTTTTAATTTCCTAAAGGAGCCATTCAATCTTCCAGCCTCAACCACCGTTGCAGTAGATCCTGATACAATGAGCGTGCTGCATCAATCCAATTAGATAAGAAAGCAAGAAATGTGTTTAATTGATGAGGATTTCATGGAGAGGGTGGCAGGTAGAAGGGAAAGAAGCCCTCTCTTATGTCATATTACACCCGGTGTACCGTCATAGTGTTGCCAGGTCAGTGAAAGGTCAAGGTTTCGTCAAAATAGCTGGAGTATGACACTGATGAGATATCAGTTGTTAGAACACACAAGGTCATAGGGTCACAATGGTTAAATTAGACTTGAAATTCTGTTCAAAAACCTTTTACCAAAAGCAAAAAGAATTACAGTTGTTTTACATAATGTTTGTTTGCACATAATGGAGTAACCAATTAAGATTGTATATGGCCAATGAATTAATAACTAATTATTACATCAAGCAAGGATTCAGACTTTGAAGACCTTCTGTCTTCCCATGTTTAATTCAGCAAATCATGAAATATTTCCAAATCAATGACTGTGAGAGAACCTATTTCTGGGTACAAAGCTATAACATGGGTTAAAAACCATTCTATAAGAATAACCATACAGCCCTATTATGATATATCGCATTACATCACACCGTCATTGTGCAATGATAAAAGCAAGCATATAAACAGTGTTTGCAGACGATTCACTTTACTTTCAAGGCTTCCAAACCTCACCCAAAGCTTTGGGTGGGGATTTAAAATGGCTAAAACGCTAAAAGCTAAAAGCTAAAACGGTTACTTACCGAAGAATTTCCTTGCGTGTGAAAAATGTGCAGTCCTGTGAAGAGAAGAGGATAACATGTCTATCAAGAAGTATTATTATTATTAATACATAAACAGATATCTACCTTTTATATAATACCTTCCTGACGAAAGGAGAGACCCAGAAAGATCCTCAGATCACCATATAGAATAACCACATAATGTGAACCCTTTTGGGAGTCTCTAATTTCACTAAGGGGAGAGATGCTCTGTCTACATGTTGCAACCTGCTACTTGTAATGGAATGGAGACAAGGGAAATGGTCTGGTGTTGGCTGGAGCTGCCTACACAATTGCACATAATAACCACATAACCATCCTACAGGAGGTAACTCCAACTAACCTTCAGCTAGCTGTATTTACTGTACATGCATGGTATTTGTCTGTTAAGAATATTGTTTCATAAAAATGTAGGATATTCTTATTCGTTGTGATGTCACAAATGTATATTTTGAAGCTTTGACAATGTAAATACAGACATATGACCATTTATGTTAATAGCTGATGGAAGCGTTTTATATCATGCATTAAAGTTGTATTAGTTAAGGACAAACTAGAGTTGTGTTGGAGCATAAGGTCATGGACACTTTTCAAAACAGAGATATGCTCAAATTAGTTGAATAAGTATACTTAACATGTAACATGATTGCATATTTGACAACATTCCTTCATCCACAGCAATTGTTTCTCATCTCAAATTTTATGAAACATTCTTTGGAGAAATAGATAGCAGTGTGAGTGTCACGAGGTCTGTGATGAGCAACAAGAAACCGTAGAAGCTCTTGAGTGCTAAATGATCTCCTGAGAGTAGAGTTTCAAGACATGCTATCAGCAGATCTTTACATCAATTATTAAATCACACACCAGCGCACGGGAATCCCGTGTAAATGAAAGATGGAGGTTTATGTTCGAAACATGTTTCACATTGGGACATGTTTCATGTTTCAACACCTTTTTGTGTGTGTTGTGTTTTATGTTGCTCCTGTTTTATGTTGCTACTGATGAGCTCAGTAGTGAGACATGGGAGCAATAAACCCCATTACCCAAATAATCAAAGTGCTCTCCTATTTTACCTTTTTAAAGAAAGTGTTCAGCATTGGGTCGAAGATCACTGGGCCCAAAGGGTCTAAGGTGCCATAAATGTTGATTGAATTGTCAAATCATGATAACTTCTCTCTGTTCCACTAACTGAGAATGTTCCACTAAGCATACTCAGTATTATAATATTAATATCTATAATGTTAATATCATTGATAAATAACCAACACATCATTGTTAGACTGTAATATAAAATGGACATTGTTAGAGCTTTCTGTTGCACACTACTCAGCCTCACTCTAGTAACAAGTTTATTTCAAATAAAAACACGCATGCACGCTTACCTGATATGCATCCAGTTGTTCATCGGTAAATATTGTTTGCTTATTACCCATCTTAATCGAGTAATACTTTTCTGGGTCCCATTCATAACATTGAAAGTCTCATGTGTTTGCTCAAACACAGGCATTTAGGGGACGGGATAGAAGTAAAGGACTACGCAAAATATATGTCCTCTGCAAAACCTCTGCACGTTATTGTTATTCTTGGGAAAAATGTCCAGCATCGATTCAAAATGAATCATAGATACGACCAAAAACACGGTAAGCAACAAAGGAGAGGAAAGTTCCAACGGAGCGCTGTGAAAATGCTCCAAGTCGTATTCAGCACCGGCTGCTGTCCACTGCGCGTTATAACAACAAGCATGTAGGCGGAGCTACACGCCGCTAGGGGGCGTTCACCAGGGCGCTGCATGACGTCAGGGGGTCTGTGGTTCACGTCAGTTTTGACATTATTAATTCATTAAGGGCTGGATCATTTGCTTAGTTGTATGTCACTAAACAAGACGCTATTCGGGATTATCTCGAATTGTCTAATAGGGGCCTAGCCGTCTTGATTGAGATTGACACGCACGATTTAAGCAATTTACTCCAGCTGAAAAAACTATTAGGCATGTTTTTGTTAAATTTTTTACAACATATGAGAACATGTGTCACTTTGGATTATGAATGCATTCCCAGATTCGCTTTCTTTTAATTATTGGGGTTGGCCAAATCATATCGTTTATGTTCAAGGCCACTTTTCAGTGTTTTGGAATTCTATAATATTATTTTAGATTTCGTGGAGAAATAAAAGCCTGTTGCTTTGTGGCTATCTGGGTCCTATTATGACTTGAGAGCACGCGCTCAACTCGACTGAACATGACGTCACTGTGCACTTTGCGAGTGAAGTGATGCCACCTGCAATGCTGTCTGTGCATCCTGTACACATGACAACTCCACATTTCCACATAACTGCACGTCCCCACAGGACACATTGTTGAATTGTATTTCAAAAGGAAAGAGGAGGTAGCAAACATTTTAAGGATGGACTCGAAACGAGAAAAAGACCAAGGTAAGGGAGGGATAAGCTCGTTGCTACGTCGCAGTGCTAGCAAACACAACAGCATCATGTCAACTGGGCTACCTTTTTGTTTAACAGTTTAGCAACGTGCGTACCGTTAACTGCTGCAACTCCCAAGAAACCAAGAGCCACAACCACTTAATTTCATAAACTTAACAACCAACTTCATTTCATTTAACCATCATGGCCAAGTCGCATCATTCGTCAAATAACCTGCTACTGGCTGCTAGCCATATAGGCTAACATAACACCTGCAGCTAGCCTAGCCTCCTCCTAGCCTACACTGGTAGCCAGTTGATTTCCTTTGCTTCCGTTTTTCGGCATAGCATTGATACTATGAACTCGTCCAACTCTTCAATCAGCTTAGATTTCATGAGTAGGGGTTATATCTTGCTCTAGGATGCCTACAGGCAGACTGCATACATTTGGGATCGAACCCAGAACCCTTTGGCTGAGAACCCAACACCACGACAACATTGATGTTTTGGAAAATGTTGCCCTCTTTTAAGAAGATCACCTTACATTGTATCTTAGTGTTGGCATCTGGGTCACTTTAAGATGGGATTTGATTTGAAATGTCAGACAATCCTGCCCCTATATCAATGATAACCTATAATTGTTAAAATTATTATTTCTGTGTAGTGTACCATTTTAGTCAGAGATCAGAAAAAGAGGGATGCAAATAGTAAAGCAAAGTGGAAATGAACATTTCAACACGCAGAGAGCGTAAACACTCTAATTAGACAAATCAGTGGGCTGTATGAGTTTGTACATTAAGCTTCTATTTATAGAAGTTGTTGTCTGCTTGTTCCTTTAGTACACAAAGTAGACAACCCGAGTCTCTCCCACTCGGGTCCTGCAGCCAAATGACTCACGCCCACGGAGTGTTTGCTTGTTGTGTTTATATAAGGGAATAGACAAGCGTACGTTGGCCTTATCTCTACTGCAGTCTTCTGTTACTCTTTCAGATGCAGACTTTGAGAAAATAACTGCAGTGCTGCTGAAGTCCCGTACAGGCGAATTCGATTTGGAATCTATTTTGTTTCTCAAGTTTAGAGGACTTGGTAAGACAAAAATAACATGTCTATTATCTTATGCGTTGTATTTCAATATTCATTCAGTGTGTGTTTGTGCTTCAGGAATACACGATCTTGGATGTATTGGGGAGTGCACAAGCTTGGAGAGACTGGACCTCTCTGGAAATAACATTACAAATTTAGCTTCTCTGTCCTCTCTGCGTCTTCTTGTCGTTCTTAATGTCTCTGCCAACCGGATTTCCAATCTGGGTAAGAATGGATCCATAATTAAGTTACGTTGGATTTCCGTTCTGTATATGCTTAAGTAGCGAGGCACTTCTCAACTTAATTCTTGTTTTGCTTCCATCCATTTCAGAACCCCTTTCTAGTTGTGACAATTTACAGAGTTTGAATGTGGCTGGTAATGTCATATCCAGGTATTAATGAATGTTGTATGGCAAAGTCATTACTAGTCATTCAAAAAGTATTATTAATAGTATTATTAATTATTGTAATGACCATGAACACTGTCTTTTGTCAGTATGGAGACCCTCCAAGGCCTTCAGTCTTTGAGAAAGCTTGAGAATATACGACTAAAAGACAACACTTATAATTATACCAATCCAGGTGAGTTAAATTAAATGACTCGTGTGGAAATAATCCCATAAATAAAGCTATGTGATATAATGTAAACCTCTGTTTCTTTTAGTATGCAGGAACACATTGTATAGAACTATTCTGCTTGAGATGTTTGCCAACATCAAGGTCCTAGATGGTAAGATGAATCATTTGTATATCAGTGATGCTTCAACTACCCTTGTGTGTATTAGGTTGTAATATTTGTCTTTTTTTTGTAGGTGAACGAGTTGTGGGACGTGGAAGTGACTTGTATCAATTATGCAAAGACATTGATGATACCATAAAAGGTCATTCACTAATCACTAGTTCCAGTTAATTGTGATCATATCATAATAGTTGATGCCATGTTAGGATATGTATAGAACATCCTAATACCTTACTGGCATTAATGGTTTATTTTTTTGATGGGTTTACTCTAAATGTGCTGTACTTCTCTGCCGATGTCTAGCTGGAACATACAAGAATGGACAACTGTCAGAACATTTGGATTACAAACCGTGGGTGGACGATAATTATTGGGAAATAAAGAGATCAAACAATTCCATCGTTGAAGAGGCCTACAAGCAGTTCAATGGTAATGTTTATATTAAAGGACAATACGGGTCTGGTGCTATATTGCCATTGTTTACATTCGTGGCAAGTGGGCACACGCTAAATGCTTTTCGTCAGAATCAGTACAAGGAAGTCATTTTGACAAATGATATTTGTAACGGATGTTTTCGTGAAGCCAGGAGAGATGGCTACGATGGTTTGATCACCCAGACCTACTTTTGTCCTTTTAAGTTAAGTTGATCCAAAACCGTTTGTCTATATTTATGTATAATTGGCTATCTTTATCTGTGTTACCTTTCCAGATGTACTTCATGAATGCAGACTACTGAACAGCAGAGCGACGCACATGATTTCACAAACTGAACGATCAATGAGCTTGAAGAAGCAGCCAAAGCACTATACTGTCTAAATATGCTGTATTCGTGCCATTGGTTGTATGTATGAAGTGTTAATGACGTACTGTATTTTTCTTAACAAATAATATCCTAATGCATACAGCATTGTTGCCTATATAATATTGCAATTTAAGATATTTGAAAAAAATATATTTTAAGAGATGCAGTTGAGAGGTTTAAACTAAGTTCATATTTACAACCCTCAGGCTTCTGTAAAGGATTGTTTACTTGCAAAATGTTCGCTCTTGCACCATGCATTAATGCTAACTATGGCAAGGGAATGCTGCTTTAAAACTTGTCGTTTTTTGGGTAAATTAAAGCTGCTTGATTTTACATCGCTAGATCATTTTGGGATAATGTCCTATTATGCTTGCTTTGAAACTAACTTTTGCAAAACGCGACTGAAAGATTGTTTCAGCTTTTTTACTTGTTTTGTATTTTCCATGTTTACCCATCAATGTGTTATATTGATAATGTAACACTATCTTCGCTGTCTATTGGGCCTATTTATTTCTACAATGTTCCTGTCTGTAGTGATTAAATGATTCTCCCTTATTTGTCCTGTTTACAATCTAGTTAATCTTACACATGGGGATACACAGGTATTAATAACAGTACAGTGCAGATGTAGCCAACATTCATAGACTGAAAGTTTTATTGAGACATGAGACAAAAGATCAAAAATGAGAAAAGCAGTGTGTGGTGTATCGTGCGCCACCTTGTGGCGGTCGGGCAGACTGCGGAGTACAGCCTAAAGCTACAGGGAAGACGTTGGATTCTTCAAGTGACATTCATGTAACCGTCGTCGTTCGCTAGTAAGCTAGTAGCAATACCACCAGCTCCGATGGCAGGAAGCACATGGAGGACCGCAGTGAGTCGCCGCATCCACACTTGTATCGTTGTGTTATGTGTAAACCCGCATGGTAAAGTAATGTAGTTGATGTATAACGTGGAGGACGATGCCGTGGCGTTTGGCCCGTGTCCTCCGCGACACGGGCGACTTGTTTCCTGTAGCTATAGCAACCTGGTACATGGTGGCCTCCCCTGGACGCTCATAATAACCAGTCTATGGTGTACTCACTGCGTTCTTCTGAGTGCATTCACGTTGATATAAGAGGTGTAATCGCACATGGACGTTTAATCCCAAATGGTTGTTTAATTACTGTGATCGTGTTGTTGTTTTTTAATCAAGGCGTTCGTTTAACCGTTACCAATGTCAAATCGATATCATGGTCCAGCTAGCCTAAAGCTATGCGTTGCTAGTTAGCTTACATCCCATTACGATAGATATTTGATTAGCTAGTTAACATTATTTTACACTAGAGAGTGGGCCGTTTAATGTTGACTTTAAAAGGGTGCAAGTATTAATTAATTACATTTTCACAGCTAAATAGTGTACTTATTTGATCTGCAGATCTTTAACCTTCTGAGGAGGTGGGGCCTCAATGACAAGAAGGCTGCCACTGCTGACCAAGTAAGCACACACACACACACACACACACACACACACACACACACACACACACACGACACACACACACACACACACACACACACACACACACACACAGTGCACTTTCTGATAACAGTGGACGATACCCAAGCAAGAATAAACATGCACACATTTTATTTGTGT